>JAJEKV010000051.1:4096697-4267930 GCA_021234155.1 Isoetes taiwanensis
CGGTTTATTAGTTTACGCAGTTAAATGAGCTTATAAGCAGACAATACAGTGCAAAGCCGTTCATCTACTTTATAAGGCAATCGTGGTCAGCAAGAAGCAACAACAATATACTATGTATACCATGATTGGGAAAGCGAAAGTTGCTTCTAGGCTTTTCTAAAACTGGCTTGACGTTCAATAATCAAATGTAATAAGGTCCACAATGTGCGAACCCATAGTGGGAGGGGATGTCTCCATTGGCGATAAATAAACCATTTTGATCCATGCCGAATGCCTCCCATATACTACGAACCATGAGGCCACAAAATGTAAAAGTCAGTAACGTCCCTATATTAGTGTTAACAATAGTTGATTCGAAGTTGCGTGTTCCTCGCGTTTGAGAAAGTTGCTAAGCGGTTTTCAACATTTTGTTTTCACATAACGCAATGCCGTTGGAATTTGTTAATACGCATCGGTTGTAAAGAACTTCATATTGATTACCTGACGGTGTTAGCCCAAATGTTGCCAACGAGAAGGGTTGTGCGATCTCTAGATAAACACATGTAGTGGTGCAAAGCGCGTTTTACCATGGGACATGTTTTGTGTTGACATCCATCCCATAGGGGCTCATAGTTTCACATGAACACGTCCATACCATTTCGTTTGTCAACCGAACAATTTTGGCTCAATGATCATTCATCCAAAACCAATAAGGCTCCCTAAAAGAGCATCAGAGCAGCAGCGGCGGGCGCGTGAAATCAACATTGAACCCAAAGCCGTTGTCACGTCAAGCGAGCAACGTAACAAATACCCCAGAATCAAGCCGCATAGCCGTGAAACATTCGGTTCCTCCTGCGGCCTGGCAAACCGCCTCAACAAAATAAATAATATAGCCACCATAATCTAAAAATAAAAGACCATAAAGCCGCGCATCAGGCATTTACCGAGCAGACAGTTGCCACTCCGCTGGCTTACTGATAAGTAATACCATGGGCTTCCATTCATCGCCGAGAATGGATCATTATTTTGTGATCCACACCAACTCATGGTGCACTATGGGTGATCCTCCCTATATGGGTGCATTTGCTTTTCATGGCATCGATGTCAAACCGCGGGTTCTAGCCCCTTCTGATAAATGCCTCTTAAATTATAGATTTGGAATACATTGTGTTCCATGCACATCTATGACTTGCCCCATTGATAATAATAAGTGGAATCAGATCGATGCCACTTTGAAAATGAATAATGCATTTTGACAACTTATTTCGCGTATTGAAAAAAATTATCGGAACAAGTTTCTATCAAATCGTCCACATAGGGTTTATGCTTGTTTTATACGATATACACAATGAAGAAACAACGCCAATATCACTGAGTTCATGGCACCTAAATCGGATAGTCCATGTGCAAACATGAAGATGTCACGAGTTAGATGAAGGAATACTAACATGAATGTCAACAGGTTCATAGGCGATATGGTGTTACAATTCCACGTGGACTTATGGCGAACATCGGCTATAACATAATCATAAGTTCTTTGTAAATGAAAATGTCACGATTCATGTGAACCCCTCATTAATTTACCTCGAAACCGTTAATTCTTTACGCTTCATTCTGAGTTCCATCCAATTCATGGAGACCTTCTGGTGAGAAAGAAAACAACTATTTGACTATCACATTATTAGCAAGAGGCCATTTTTATACCATAAGTCGCCATGCCATGCGACTTGTCTATATATAAGTATGATCGCAGGAATTAAAACATTAAAACTCAAGTCTATTTTCCTAACTTTGCTCATGCAAATTCGGACAAAACCGGTTACCAAAAAATGAGGATAAAGGAGCGATTACATGTGGAACATGGGTGTGGAGCCTTGACTTGCAAATCCTCGAAAATATCCTTATAGATCCCTAATGACATCCATGCATATTCTATGTGGCATCATAGGGTATGCCACGGAAAGCCAGAATCCCAAATTATCTGACGTTCTTCCATCATCTGAACTTAGGTCTTACCAAGTTGTTCCTTCGAGATTCAACGGTTCATTTAAATCCTCAATCTAAATTTAGATCTTTCGGAAGTGGAAACATAACATATCTATATGCTTTAAAACTCCTGAGAAACATGCATGCCCTTGAAAATATTTTACCGGCACTTACCGTAAGGATCTTGAAGAGATTAGGCAATTTTTAAATGTCTAAACAAGTGATTCGGATATCTAAAAGAATTGTATACTTGCCTAGCAAAGCATTTATTATGTAAAATGTTTTTAAGCTACAAAATATATCTTGAATGCATTTGTAAGCAAATGAAATTATTTGGGGAACCTGATAGAAGCATAATTTATGTACTGGATTCCACCTTTCTGTGCATGACTCTCAAGGCAAATATTTAGATGCATAAAAATGTGGAACTATAAACAGCGAGAGAACATGAATGCAAAAAAATGGAAATAGAATATGACTACATCATTGTTGGCAATGTCAAGGTATTTTAAGCTAGTTGTTTGTGATGGCTACACTAACCATCTTTACCAATATCTACATAGCCATGTGCAAATTTCCATATCCATAGTAAGTAAACATTGCAAATTGCAAGAAATCCATGAAAATTTGTTCTGCGTGAGAGACCAGACCATCTGATTTCATGTGAATACTATGAAGCATTGAAATTAGTGCAAGATAGCGTGGAAATTTGCTCACATAGGACATGCCATACAATCCCATTCCTATTATATTAAAGGGCGGAAGATCAAATAAAATTGGATCGAGGAGAGACAAAATTTTGTGGCCTTAGAGCTTAGAGATTGTAAACATACAAATGGGGACAACAATTTTTCTTACCTTGTTATCATCATGTTGGTGTATTTGCTTTTGTTGAACAAAGTACTTGAATGGATGCAATGGGAAGTAACAAAGGTAGATATTGAAGAGAACTTTGGACATTGGTACCTTCATGCTAGTCTAACTTGAAACTTGAAGATTAGATAACAAACCATGATGTTGGGCAAACTTCAATCTTGAATCTAATAAAAGTAATCTTCTGAGAACATGAAGTGATCAACTACCTTAGAACCACCTCAGAACACATTTACAATGGATATATATATGGTATCTACTTATAAGATAAGACATAAATTCAAATGATAGCTCATCGTGAAATGGTCACAAAAGTAAAAAGAAACATGAGATTTATTTCAAAACTTCTGCTATTTGTTTATCATTTAAATGGGTGATAATGGCATCATAACCTGCTAAACATAGGATCAGCGGACGTACTTGGTCCTATGCTTACAAACTACAACCATACATACCTATAGATGTATGGGACAATAAGCCCATCTTCTGCATAGAGCAACATTTTATTATATACTCTCGGCAATTGTGGGCCACCACCTCCATGTTCTTGCATCAGTCTCAACTTGTCAATATAGAGTCCAAAAGCATTGGAATAATGGACATCCTTGTTTAACACCTATGGTGCTACCAATTGGTGATCGACATAGGCAAAGTGGCATATATTCCCATCATAGAACCCATAGATGGCATTTTGTAAAGTCCCATGGAACATGTAGCACACCTGTGGCCCCTCCTTGGTCTCGAGGGATGCATTATCATATGTAGTCTTAAGATGCAACGGACAATACAAGTCCGCGTTGCATTGAGGACTAGTTTCCATAAGAATTACGAGTAAAAATATGGTCAATCGTGGAGGTGGAAACATGCATGGCCAGCTGCCGTGCTCGGTTTCCTCAATACCACGTTAACTTCTTCTCGGCACACACACCTTTAGAAGTTTTTGCGGTAATGGGCTCACTATGATCATCGTTAGTTGGTGGAGTCATCCCTACTTAGATCGTCTTATGAATGGGGGAATTTGACCTTGCTAACCATTCATTCACGGCCCAGGGGGCCCTCTCTAATGGCGATTGATTATCAACATCAAAGGCCTAGCAGAAGCTGGTCACCCCATTTCAACGGCTAGGCACGGGGGTCCCTACAAGTTCTTTGCTTTACCATTAGCAAGATGTCTAAGACCGGTGGATGTCCTCCTCGAAAGGCATGTTTCTCCTGGCTGATGCGGTACCTCATTGATAGCTCTAGGGGTCATACAGCTCCCCTCCAGCCGTTGTCTCAGTGCGGAGGTAACATTGCCGGAGTGGTTGATAAGCTTATATACAACACTCTACGCCAAAGGCCTTTGGCTCGGTCATCAACGGATCAAACATGCGTTGCTGATTTTCTGCAATATCTGCGTGCTTTTGGAGTGAGGCTAGAAAGCAATTGATAAGGTGTTGAAAGGACACAAAGGAAAGTTTCTGGTGAGAACACCATGGGGATGATGCTGATGCACGGCTCTGTGGGGTGAGTTCTGTACGATTTGATCAATACGGGATTCTGTGAAGGCTCTCCTTGCTTTCGGGCAATGTTAGAAGGCTTTCTGAGGGGTTTGGTGGGAGACATGCTGATTGATCTAGGAAGACTCCCGAGGAGGCTACATGGGTTGATTTTAAAATGCCTTTGAGGTCATTTCACACCTCCTGGGTATAAGGTTGAGAAGATGAGCGAGTTCTTTGATTGTGTCTGAGACAACACGGTGTCGAGAATACAATGAGATTTAGAAGGTTCTGACCTCATTGTCTGCTATGGATAAAATCATGTTGTGTTCAGGTTTGTGAAAGGCTCGCCGCAGATAACAAGAAAGCAACGTCGAAGCTGCTCATGGGGCGACCCTTTGTCATACTGCCTGACTGCCGTCGGCAGTTTACTCTGGCAAAAGAAAGCCGATATTAGCACCAAAGGAAGAGATGTGCACCTTCCTCTTTGGCCACTGTGATACCGAAGATCTATCATTTGGGGGTTAATTCACTAGTCCTCGCGGGAGAGTGTTCGTGCAGCAATGAGAATCCCGCGCGCGTTTTATCGAAGGTGCGTTGCACCTCACCCACCACCAATGGCAAGCGCCAGTTTTGAAGAAAGGGCCGCTTCCGCTAGGGGAACGTGGCAACACAAGGCAGAAACAATACCAAGTTCAATAAGTTTGGCAAAGAGTTGGAGGGACCAGCCCTCAAGGAAGCGCCAGCTGGCGTAATCCAAATGCTGCAGGAGGCAAAGGTCGCGGAGAACCGACGGAATCGTGCTGGTTTCACCGAAAGGAAAGATGGGAAAGATGAGGATGATGATAGAACCATTGACCCGAAAGGCGTTTCCAGCGGTAAAGCTAAGCCGCAATGAATGACATATTTAACAAAATTTGGACTTATTCAAGTCTAATAAATATACTTCAAGAATCCCATGATAAGATTTTATATATTTTTAACTCTCATTAATTTTAATATTTTGTTTCAATTATCTTTAGATCAAAAGTATAATGGTTACTAAAGTATAAAATTGCTTTCATCTATTCTTTCATCTATTTACAATTAAATTTTCATCTAAGAAAAGCTCTGTATAATTAAATGTTATTTTTCAAAATACCTAAAGAAAATTTTAGACTGAAATTAATTAAATGATTACACTTATGCTTTAATAAAACAAAAAATTGAAAAGCTTATTATTGATTAATTTTCAATATATCTTCAATGATTTATAGTTATAATTAAAATCTTAACTTTATTATTTAATTAATTTCAAATTAAAACTTTTCATAAAGTGTTTTTAAAAGGGTAAAAGCATGTTAAGGTGTGCCACTTTTGGAACCTGCAAAAGTACATACACTAGGTACTTTAGAACTGGGTACTTTCTCATTTTTCTTTTCATTAAAACTAGTACAAAAGTTCAAAATAAAAGTCAAGGACGTATTAATATTCAAAGTTAAGATAAATATAATGCTGTCGAAGATTAAAATATATATAAAAGTTCTAAAATGTACCTTTTATTGACATATTATATAGGTACCCAGTACCCAGTCCTGGGTACCCTTTTAGGTACTTTTTTAGTTACTAAATAATACTTTTTAAGGGACACCCTAACGTGCTTTTACCCAAAAGTGTTAAACTTGTAAATTGTGAAATTGTCATAATAGTTTCAAGTCATCCTTATCAAACCATCATATTTCATTTAGAAATTATCATGATTGTTAAATATAAAAAATTATTAAATCACTGAAAATTGAAATTTTATATTCTTGAAATGTCTAATTCTAGATAAATTCGAGTGAAAGTTAATTTGAAATCAATTTTATGCTTTGGTAACCGTTAGGTTTTAACTTAAGGATAAACTTGCATAATTAAAACTTATAAATAATATAACAATTAAGAAGAATTAAACAATACATATATTCTTATAATGGCATTCTTGAAGTGTTATCTATTAAATCTAAATAAGTCCAAGTTTTGTTGAATATGTAGTATGATGGATCTTCCGCAACACCAAATGTTTGTGTACGCCGTCGAAGCCCCACGTGATGGAGCTCAAGAAGCTTCTATACTGCAAATTCCAGGTAAGAATCATGATGGTCTTGCTTTTGTCTTATTGTCTGCAGCAGTTTGTGTACCATGCTTTAGATTGCCGTGCACATTGTCATAGCTGGGTACGACTCCTAGGATAAACCCATGGGGACATGGATTAAATTTTAGAAGGGAAGAATGTAGCGGTCACAGGAAGTTGGGGACGGTATTGTATGAGGTGTTTGTACATGAAGATACATGTATGGCATAGATGTATATGAGCAAGGGTTTAGAAAACACTTTTGGGGCTTTTTGAAGGCGTGAAGCTCTTTGCAAGAGAAGGCTATCACGGAGCATCAAGGCCGACTTGTCGAGACTTGGGAGATGGAGACTGAAGCTACAATTTCTCTTATCGGTGGAGTTTGATTTTTGATTTTTAGGATTCAATTAAGAGTTGCATAGATTGCGAAATTGATTTGCATGTTAAGAATTTGTTGATTGAGAGGTTTTCTATCGAGCAAGTAAGAGATTATGTTGATGAAAATAATTATCTTAAAAAGGGCACGGGGTAGTCGAAATTGATCCGATATAGATCTAATTGAGAGAAAGTATAGAGGTCGATGCAACGGATTTTCACGCGAACAAAATCGTCTCATCGAACCGGGTTTGATGGAAACACACGGAAGCATCTTTGATTTGACATGAAACATGCCCGATTGGGCTGCTAAAAGGGCGAAATTGTAGAAGCATCGGTTATTGGATTGAATTGGGGCTGGAAGTACTTGTTGGATGGTGATAAATCGAGACCAAGGATAACCCGAAATTGCTCATAAATGCCTTAAACTGACTGAATCCATTGTGGGTCTACCGGAAAGGCTTTAATATCAATTTTGAACGATTGTAGAGGATCCAATCAGATTATTTCTCGGATTTGTTTCGCTGACCATACCATTTGTTGCTCTTGTGATGCGAGGTTTGTGAATTCCAAAGTGTTGTTTTATTCTTGGATGTTTGCTATTATAGTTTTGGCGTTCTTTGGTTTATGAATTAATATGGCCTTTAGAATCAAGTTGTCAGATAGTAAGTTGGCTATTATTATAGCAGGCAAAGCCGTGCAATCTGTCTGATACGGTGTATGTGACTGGAGAGGGAAGGCTTTGTTGGTTAATAAACAAGAAAATCTACTAAAGAAACATAAGAGATTGTCCATTTGATTTTCAAAGATCATCTTTGAGGGAAGAATCAATATTAATGATGCCAATAAATCAATTAGCTAGAAGTGTTATTTTAATATAATAATATAAAAACCATAGCTAAGGGTGGCTTATTTGAATAACATTGAAAGTTGCCCCTTGTGGAGTGAGCAAGCACACCATCAATGTGGAAATTATGGAGCTAATTTGCTTATTTGTGATAGTACATTATGGCCAGGGACATCCTCGGCAGAGTGAATTACGCACATGTATTATAAAGGTCATAATTGAACATCACATGTCATAATCAGTAATTGCTTCAATGTATCTTGTTATCTTAGTATTGTATTATGTACTTGGATCCTCAGGGTCGGGCTTCTAGGTTGATTGGCCTAGGTTGTTCGGCATTCTTATGTCATCGTGTTCTATGTTGTTCTTGTGCTCTGTGACACCGGGCATAAGCTTCCTCACATCGTGAACCTTTGTGACTCCATGGTAGAGGTCCTCCATCGCCATGGGAAGGGTATCTTGTCACGAGAGTTCAACCACCAACTTCATAGCCAACTCGAAATGTAATTGGTGGGCATTGATACGCTAACGGGGGCACTTTTGTAGGGTGGCTGAGTTCCCATTGCCGGGGCTTTGTTTATGTTGTTTGGTACTTTTGACTTTATGTTTTTTGCTCCTCGATGCTTATGATGTTTCTTTTGTTTGTCATTTGTCTGTGGCGCACCATAGTATCTTGTGTTTTGGGATTGTTCATGTTCATGTTTATCGGATGCGTGAGTGTTCCCATGTAATGACGGCTATGGGATCCCCACTTAGTCACGAGGACTAACCCCATTGAGTGCATGTGCAGTGAACTGCAAAGGCTGATCCAAGTTGATGGTGGCAATGTAGGGAATCATGCTTGAGTTTCTAAAATTTAAATTTGATTTGCTTTAGTTCTTTGTTGTTTATATATTGATGATACATTGTAAATATTTGAGCTGTTTGATTTTCTCAATTAAGATTGGAATATATTAAGTTTGTGAATATGTTGAATGCATAGCGAGTTTCTGTTCCGGTTTAGGATGTGGATTTCAATTAGAGGAAGATTTAAATCTTCACCTAAATTCACACCACACAAATCTAGCCTTAGGTTTGACAAGTTCCCGAGGTGCCATAAGGGTCAACTCGGCGGGCTCGTTACAGAAGCGACATCACGAGAAGATATCTTGCTAGGGAAATTATGAAAATTGAGAGCGAGAGCGAAGCAATCCCATCGATTACGGTAAATAAAGAAAGGAACACAAAGGCGTGAAGTGATAATAAAGACCTAAACAAGAAGAAGCGGTTCGAGGACAATGAAGTAAATGAAATTTGGGACACTACACAACCTCTGAGCAGTTTATGGAACCATACGGAAAGGAAGGGCCGAACTTTTGTATCTCGAGTTGTGGAGTCCGCTAGAAAAGCAAGAAGAGAAGTCTAAAATTAGCGGTGAACAATTCTTCCAAGAGACCATGGGCATTCAAAGGTAGACATCTCGATCTTTTTTGGGTAGGGACAAGCGATACGGGGAACTAGACATATGATAGTCAAATTTGCAGTAAAGGAAGGCTGGATTGTTTGCAACCGGAAAAAACACATATACCTTTTGAAGAGAAAATTCATTTGGATCAATGAAGATCTAACAAAATGACTAGGGGGAAAAAATAGAAATTGCCAAATATAACGAAGCCAGACAAAACAATCAAAAGGTAAAATGGATCAAGGGCAAGAAGATCATTGAGGAATAGGATAGATGGGAGGCACTCAGGATAATGGTTTGGAATATAAACAAATTAACGGCGACAAGAATCATGATATACTTTTGGAAACAAAGGAACATGATCTCTATGCCTTGCACGATATTGATGGATTCACTGCGATGACATCCGTTAAAAATAAAAACACAAAAAAAAATGAATGAATGGTGGGTTACTGCTATATCGGGGAAGCAATATGTGGAGTTGCCTGCTATACCAGGAAGCAATATTCAAACTTAATGACTGCAAGCAAAAAGGATATAAACAACCAATATATATGGATACAAATAAATCGCCCATTTGGAATGCCCCGCATGCTATTTTGCACCAAGGCATAAAAGGCTTACTCTCGATGGAGCCATAGGGGATGACATATTCTTTGAGCTGGAACAAGATATATTGAGATTCCAAATGCAAGGTATTGTTATCCGAGCACGGGAAACTTCAATGGGAGGCCGGGAGACAAACAAGCCACTATCGTACAGGAAGATGATCCTCTTTGGTTTAGAACCATGGAGGAAGGATGAGGTGACCAAACAAGGCTGGAGCAGGACATTAGAGGATCGCTCATAACAAGGGTCAGGACACCAATTGTAAACCTATGCACCAAAGGCTGAGCTCTTGATGTACAATAGGATCAACAAATTTCTACGGTCTAGGACATGTACATGTTGACCAAGGGCGTGGCCGGACTATCGATCATCTCGGGATAATTTGGAGATGATTTGGAGACTTTTGAAATAAGAGCGGATTGCCTTGAATCTGATCATACACCTGTCAATTCTCTAGGTGCCATTTTATACGGATGTGTATGGAATACAAAAATCTGCCAAAGGTGGTGGGATGTCACTATTGATGACATGAATAAGAAGCCGTTGAGTATCATAACAGAAGCCACGAACAATGTATGCCAAAGCGTGTGTGCAGAAAGGGTTATAATGCAAGATTCGGTATGACCAAGCATGCTTATAATAGCCAAAAAGGAATTGGAGGAACTTCATTGATGGCAGCAAAACAGCCCCGAAGAGCATATCGAGGAAGATCATAAGGCAAAAAGAGGCGGTTTATACTAAAGCAATAGGAGACCCCGATAAGCCAATACCAAAACGAGTCAAAGTCCTATTGGAAAAACTAAAAGCAATAAGTACAAAAAGATTCCACTTGCTAACGCAAGTGAGCTATGGAATCAAGTTATGGGCTTATACCATGATACCCGACATCGAGGCCCACTAAAAGTGAGGTCTGATCGATTTTCAAGCGGAAGAAATTGGTTCTTGGCATTGATAGTCTTGCAAATGGCAAGGCAAAGGATCAAAGTAGGCGTTGTGAGCATCTCAAATGGGGGGAGGCAGATCCATGCAATAGCACGCATGTTCATCTTGGCGCGGCAAAAGGATTCCCGGGATTGGCGTACTCAATCGGATTGTTCCAGTGCATAAGAGTGGCTCCATAATAAATGGCAACAACTACAAGACTCTAATGGTGAGTAATCTATTCTCTAAATTACTTGCTAATATTGTGGAGAAGAAAATTAGTCTACGGGCTGAACATAATGACAAAAAGAGCCAAAACACGAGGCGGGTTTCATGGCTCAAATGTCCACACTAGATCATTTGCTTGCATTGAAATGCATTTTTGACTCGGTTAAGGGAACCAAGAAACCTCTACATGTGACATTTATAGATTTTCGCAACGCATTTGACAAAGTCCCCAGGAACAGACTATGGAAAAGAATGGAGCAATTATGTGTCCTTAAGCATTTACATGATGCAGTCCAGATGCTCTATGAGAAAGTTTTGGTGCAGGTATCGATGCCATTTAAAAATGAAATACCGAACATTGGAGTGAAACAAGGGTGCCCTCGTCTCCTACTATATTTGGTCTCTTCATCGATGAGTACGGAGGAATGGTTGCATAACAATTGTGATGGTGGTACCTTGAGATCGGTATATGATCCAATTGCTCTTGTATGTTGAGGATGTGGTGCTCTTTTCACGGTCTTAGATACACATGCAACAACTGATCGATCAATTGACTGTTTTCTGTAACAAAACAGGGATGCAAGTTAATCTAGAGAAGACCAAAACTATGACGATAGGTGCTCCCAAGCAAGAACATGGATTTCTGTATCTGGATGAAAAAGTTGAGACATGTGAGACATATAAATACCTGGGACTCACTACTTGGCAGAAATCATAAATGGCATCAATGCATATTGTAAAGAATTGAAAGTGGACAGAAGGCATTATATTCTATGCAAAGCATGTGCAGGAAATCTCACATATGATCATGGCCACTAAAGAAAAAAAACAGATGAATCCTTGGTCCAAAGCATAATTCTACGGGGGCTGAAATTGGGATTTGGGGCTGCCACAATGTTCATGGGATGATATTGAGGCAGGCACACAAGAAGTTTTCTTAGGCTAGAATTGGTGTAAAGGCACAAACCCCATACCCCGATGATCTTTGGCCGAATGTGGCATTATGCCACTTGCATCAGATACCTTGCCAAGATAAAAAAGATGGATGTCACACGCATTCCTTACCATGCTTGTTTGAGCACCGAATACAAGGGATGGTTTGCCAATGTAATATCATGGTTTGCAAGATAGGATATTTTGTGGGAAGAGGCACTCTCGATTGATATGTCTGCCGAACATGGGTTTATGATAAGGTTAGAAGAAAGATGTGGATGAGTCCAAAAACAAAGATGATATTATACAAGATGATTATGAATCCTTCATTGAATGAGGTAGCACAATTAGCATAGAACATATCGATAAAGAAGAGACACAATATCAGCAGAATCTGGCTCCGCTCACACCATCTAGGTGTGGAGGTTGGAAGATGGGGTACCATTCCGAGAACTATGAGATGTTGTTAAGTATGTGATAAAGATGATATAGAGGATGAAGACCATGTCATACTTAAGTGCCCAGTCTATAGTATGTTACGAGCAAGGTATGGCATCAACATGACTGAATTGCGTACCTTTTTTGGATTGTATAGAGAGAGTTGTACAAAAATGTAAATATTTTACTAGATGAAGATGATACATTGAATGAGAGTGAGGAATTAGATGAGGAAATGGAAATCCATCTAATTTTTTATGATTATGATGTATGATGATGTCGTCTTATAGGTATGTGAGGTCTCCCAAAAGACGTAATACAATTCACTTCACTTCACTTCACTTCACTTCTCATTGAAGACACTTATAAATATGTTATCCCTCAAGGGGATTCTTGAATATATGTGGGGATTGGGCCTAGTTGTATACAATGGGATTGCCAAATATCCTTTCTCGGGAAATGCACATCGGTTGGCTCGGTGGAAACATGCTCGAGTGTGTGGTGGATTACCTAGTCATTTGGGAACACTCAATGCAAACAATACTTGACTTTTACATTTGGGATCGCGGTCGGAGGATCACATCTTGCTAATCTTTGAACTAAAACTTCGAGCAAGCAAGATGAATCACATGGTACCGGTAAGAGCTATGCTTAGCTTTCCTTTGATTTTCACAAAGCAAAGGCATTACATGGATCTATGTGAGCATAAAGTTAAAAATGTGCAATGGCTAGAAAAGGCTAGTGATATAGATGATAAGCTTAGTGCTATCCCGCTAGATCTTTCAAATGAATGTTTTAATTTGTTTTCAAAGAGAGGGGGCTGCCATGCAACCATTGATTTAATAATGAATGCAAGCAGTTGCGTAAGCTATAGAAAGAAGCTAAAGGATATGATAAGTTGGAAAGGAGAAACATCTATATAAAAATGATAAGAAGAAAAAAGAAAGAATACACAACAGTTAGACAATTGGAAATGGTAAACATGATAACAAAGGACCGAAAAATTGGAATAAGCTGAAAAGTAAGGCGGCTAAAGTGGCAGAATTATATCTCGATGGACTTATACATCAGATTAAGAAGCTGTACTATGTAGATGGGACTAGATGGGATCGACGAGAGATTAGGAAAGAGCAATGATAATTTATTGATCCACGCTGTAGATGTTGAGATGGGAATTCACAAACTTGCCAATGGGAAGGCATCAGACATGCTGGGCTAAAGGCTGAGATGATTAAGTGGGTAGGACCGACGGCGACAAAAAGTGATTGGTAAATTCTTTGAGAACGCCGCCTCTGGGGATGGTTTCCCACATAGCTCGCAAATGAACAGGGTAGTACCAGTGCATAAATCAGGGGACACCGGGGATCCCAATAACTACATACTGATCATGGTAAGCAGTCTCTTTGTAAAGCTTTTTGCGACCATCGTAGAGCATAAAATAAGCTCCTGAGCAGAAGAAAATGGAAAAGATCTAATATGCAAGCAGGGTTTAAACCTATAAAAGCCATAGTGGACCATATCTTGGTGCTCGGGACTATAATAGATTCGGTAAAAAAGACAAAGAAGCCACTTTTGCGCTTTTATTGATTTCTCTAAGGCTTTTGATCTGAAGAAGAGCAAATATATAAAAAGAATGGAGAAACTAGGGGTTTCAACACATTTCGAGAATGCGGTTGGCACATTATATGAAAAAAGTTTGGGTACACTTATCTTTCCCTCTGCCACAGGGTGTGGGAATTAAAAGCAATATTGGGGTTAAGCAGGGATGTCCGCTGTCACCTACTTTGTTTGGCATCTTCATTGATGAGTTGGAAGATTGGATATCTAAAAGTGGAGGAGATGGAGCAACGCTAATGGGATATGTAATATTCCTACTATTATACGTTGATGATGTGGTCATATTTGCTAGAAGTGAAGGGGCCACCAAAAACACTTAGCACTCTAGCTGATGATATATGCCAGAATATGGCAAAAGGCTTTAGGCCTTTTTGGGCCATATGGGCCTTTGGACCTTTGGGCTTTTGTCCAAAGGAGGCTTTGGTCCAAAGAGGGACCAAAGGGGCGTGCATGCTATATAGTTGCTCGGGGGAGAGCTATGGGGCAGCTGTGTCTTGGCTGAGGGCTCGTGGTTGGATGGTGAGATAGCGTGCCACGTCAAGTGTCTGTTTTAGTGGTATCAGAGCGTTAAGTTTCAACGGGTATTCCATTAGAGATGGGATTGGTGCTTACACAAGTAACTCCAAGCAAGGCATACTCATGGTTGTTTCGTTGTGGATTTTGCGGATCCCCACTTGTGTTTGGCACAACGAATGAATTCTAGTATGGCTAAGCTATGCTTTGGTGTCGGGTTCTGGCCTTGGCAAGCATAGAGCTATGCATGTAAGATAATGAGGTTTTTGTCTTAAAGTACTTAAAATATGTCCCTTGGTTTATGACCTTGTGGAGATATTCTTAAGGAGGCAATAATCTTAAGGAATGTGTGGATATTAATGATATAGATAAGGAACGGCCTTGTGTGGATATTAATGATATAGATAAGGTCGGCCTTGGGTGCTTGCAGTTGTCTAGCTTGGTTGCTCCTTTTGTTGACGTTGCGTGACATCCCCTTGAGCTGCTAGGCTGCAAGATCATGGTGGTCCTCCTCCAGTTTCTATGCGCTCCTGTGTCACTATGATTCTCCTTTCGACGGGAGATTGTGCTCTTTGACCTTAGCTCGCGATGCTAATGTAGGCATCGATGTCTAGCATTCTCCTCTTTTTGTCTGTCAGTACTTCGGCTGGGTCTTCAATGTCTTCAAGATGTTGTGCCTCTTGCTCCTATGTGACTTTAACCTCGTACTCCAATGACACACGCTCATCTATCCTAGAGTTTAGGGCTCAGGCCAAACACCTGGTTGAAAGGCTCACCTACCACATTCTCGGCTCTAGGGTCCATATGACTGTAGAAAAAGGACTAAGAAAACAACTTGGAGCTAAAAAAAAGGACTTATAAGGTCCTAATGGGGGTGTGCTTCTATAGACAAACTCCATTTTTCAGTTTTTAGGGTTTGAGAAGTTTTGATCGTTTTGTGCCAAAAGTGTGTTCTAGACAGTCTAAGGGTTCAAACGCAATAAATTTCATGCGATTTGGACAAGTCTAGCAAAAGTTATGAAGTTCTAAAAGAGATAATGCTAAAAATACTCATGGTGTGCACCTGGGGCCTGACCTAAAATTTAGGTTGATGCTCTGGCGCATACCATGAGTAATTTGGCTCTATTTGGTCAAAACTTATCTAAACAGGATGAACTAAGGGTCAAAACATGATGGTCTCACCTAGATATGCAAGATTGATCCCTTACTTGCCTAGTTTGGAGATGGTTAGGACCCTTTTCGATGCGATTTACTCACGGTGTGCGCCTGGGGCTCGACTAAATTTTATGTCGAGGCTCTGGCGCATACCATGAGTAATTTTGCATTTTTGACTAAAATTATTTAACTTTTAGACATATTCCTAGGGGTATTACAATTTTAGCTAACCCTTACCGTAAAATTCGATCTAGCATATTATCTTGTTCAAATTCCTTAAGATTGAAGGTGATTATGGTCAAGTTAATCACACTTGGTCAAAATTTAGTTCAACTTTTTAGTTTTTTTTTTTTTTTTTTTTTTTTTATTTATTTATTTATTTAAGCTATTTTGCTTCAATTAAGCAATGTTGCTTGGACAGTAAATAATTATCCAGAGATCTCTGGTGACATTAGAATTCATGACACTATAACATTTGAGCTTATATGAAACATGTGGTGCTCATTTAAAAAAATAAATTTTAGATTGCTTGACTCCATATTTAATCAAGCAATTAAGCTTCAAACATTGTGAAAAAATGGGCTATATGCCCTTGCATATGGACGTCCTTGCATATTGGATGCTTTGACATTATACACATTAGGGAGAACATTAAAGGTAAAGTGGCCTAGTGGTTTCTTACGTAGGCCACACTTATGCCTTTAAATTCTTAAAAGTACCCTATCTTGGGAGAAGCAATCCTTGTACCTCCATTGGGAAAAGGGCTTATTGTTAGGCCTAGTCATAATTTGAGGACCCAATAAGTTGTCATTTCAAGAACTAGAATCCATAAACATATTTCTTTAGAGGTACGTACCTATTTATTTCACAAGAGATGCATTTTGAAGATTTCCAAAGCATTTATTTATGGTGGCATTTTTGGCAAGGCTTTAGGCCAATTTATAAGGTAAAGCAAAAGCTGAAAGTTATTTAGGGCATGGGCCTGCGCTTAGAATGGTGCCGGCAAAATAAGTTATGGTTTTGCCAGCAAGTGTATAGCGCCAAGCGATTAATGAAGGAGCATAGCCAAATCCATGGCTACGTTTGGAAATCGATTTATTTAGAGCTTATTTGGTTCTCTGTTAGTACAAAGAAGATGGATTTGTTGGCATACAAATGAAGCGGTTGTTTCCGTGTTTCAATGCTAAGAGGAAAATAGGGCTCTCCATGTTCGATGATATGCTGGTCTAAATCTGGATTGACATTTGTGAATGCATCTATAATTGCAAATCGAAGATAAGCCGGGAAGCTTGTTATGAGGAGTATCGGTAACCGATCTTTGAGTGTTCATTCATTTTAACTCTCCGATACAAGGTGGGTTATGCCCGAGTGCTTAATAAGCTGATGCAAACAATTCAACTTCAAGAATTTGGAAGACCAAATGGCTTCTAATCAGGTTTGAGCATTTATATTTCTAAGAAATAGTTCAAGTCGTGGTCTTATAAGACCTGCTAAGTTATGCGATTGAGCAAGAATATGAAGGGCTGGAAAAACATAATGGAGTATTGCTTATTCCCTAGTTAAGTATTGACAATAAAGTCTTGTATTGCCATATATTTCTTGAAATGAAGGACCATCCATGGCATGGCATAAATACTATAATTCGGCTGCCTTAAAACAAAGGGATTGGCAAGCCCGAAATAAATCCTTGGTCGCTCTTTGAATCAACAGATCTTAAGCTTTAAAATTTTGTTTCTATTCAAGCTTCCATGACATTCTTTATGATATTTATGCCTCTTTAAAAGCAAGTAGATTATTCTAAGCAAGCAAAATACGTATTGAACTTGAAACGATATTGATGATTATGATTTATTGCCATAGTGCTTGCACTTTGCTACAGTGAGCTAGCAGAAATATTTTGTTCTTGTATATGGATTTATCTGTTAAAATAATATATTTGAGATCAACATAACTAGCTAGATTTGGGACTAAGAAATTAGTTCTCGTCTAATGGTTATGCTTGAGACCATAATGCTTGAGACCAACTGGGAAATTTAAAATATCGTATTCCAGTTTCCTTTTCTTGTTAAATGTCACCTCAGGGCAAAAGGATACAATTGGTGATCAGTGATAAACTGAGAGACCCAATGTACCTTTTGGCCCTTGCACAATTACCATTATCATGCTAATTGTGTATTGATTGGCTGCAGGTACGGGTTCTCTCCTCCAATTGTGTTTATTTTGCTGTTAGAGTTGGCTTTAGCTTGAAGGATGTGGAATATCGAAAAAAGACATGGACAGTGGTTTGGAGCTGTCTGTCCATTGGAATATGGGCTGCAATATTGACGATCTACGTATTCAAAGTGATTTAGTAAGACAACTATTTTAGATTACTGATACACATGGTAAGATCATTTTGGCTCAAGTGTATCCATGCCAAGTTCTGGGCATAATGTTCAAACTATGGTACATAGAGTTTATAGTCACATAATTCGAATTGAATATTGTAGCAGATTAATTACTTCTATTTTATAATGATTCTAGTGAATAAATAATGGTCTTCAAATTATTTAGGCTTTGGGAAAAGAGGTACTAGTCTAGACTGGCTTGCCAGTTTAGATATTAGGATGATAATACTGCCAAGGGATTGACCGAGGCAGATGCTGGTCTAGCGTTTGCTAGTTCAGGCCGGGTTTTTTTTAGAAACTTCATTTCACTAGGGACACCTGGTGATGCCTCTCTCCCTTTGCTCTAGGTGATTTTGAAGATTAAACACTTTTGGGAGCTTTCCTTTGCATTTATTATTTGGTCTTTTTGTTTAAATAGACTAAGCTACAAGGTTATTTATGTGCAGGTTGCATATGAGGCTATGCAGATTGCTTATGCCTGTGTATTCTATTCAGGGTACCCTGGTAATGAATAATAATTCATCAAGAACGTGCATTAATGGCAGATGTCATTATTACACATATGGCAATTGCTATATTATGCCACTTGGCTAAAATCCTTAATACAAGGATATTAGGATACTATTTGTATGCTTATGCATGATGAAAGTGCAATGTCCAAGGTTAAATTGGCTGATGCAAAGAGGAAGTTCCTACTACAAGTACATATTGCAGTAATGAAAGGGTATGTATTTGCATTAATTACATTCTATATATTTGGCTAAATAGCTATAGGGTATGGCATTACCCCCACTGTAATGGTGGGGTCTTGCCATCCCTATAATTACAGTTTTATATACAGGGGTCATGTTATACTCTACGGAAGGTGGTAGGGTTTTTTTTATTTAAGCTATTTTGCTTCAATTAAGCAATGTTGCTTGGACAGTAAATAATTATCCAGAGATCTCTGGTGACATTAGAATTCATGACACTATAACATTTGAGCTTATATGAAACATGTGGTGCTCATTTAAAAAAATAAATTTTAGATTGCTTGACTCCATATTTAATCAAGCAATTAAGCTTCAAACATTGTGAAAAAATGGGCTATATGCCCTTGCATATGGACGTCCTTGCATATTGGATGCTTTGACATTATACACATTAGGGAGAACATTAAAGGTAAAGTGGCCTAGTGGTTTCTTACGTAGGCCACACTTATGCCTTTAAATTCTTAAAAGTACCCTATCTTGGGAGAAGCAATCCTTGTACCTCCATTGGGAAAAGGGCTTATTGTTAGGCCTAGTCATAATTTGAGGACCCAATAAGTTGTCATTTCAAGAACTAGAATCCATAAACATATTTCTTTAGAGGTACGTACCTATTTATTTCACAAGAGATGCATTTTGAAGATTTCCAAAGCATTTATTTATGGTGGCATTTTTGGCAAGGCTTTAGGCCAATTTATAAGGTAAAGCAAAAGCTGAAAGTTATTTAGGGCATGGGCCTGCGCTTAGAATGGTGCTTAGGCAAAATAAGTTATGGTTTTGCGAGCAAGTGTATAAGCCAAAAGCGGCCCTTGAAAGAGCATAGCCAAATCCATGGCTACGTTGGAAATCGATTTATTTAGAGCTTATTTGGTTCTCTGTTAGTACAAAGAAGATGGATTTGTTGGCATCTGATGAAGCGGTTGTTTCGAGGTTTCAATGCTAAGAGGAAAATAGGGCTCTCCATGTTCGATGATATGCTGGTCTAAACTGGATTGACATTTGTGAATGCATCTATAATTGCAAATCGAAGATAATTTGGGAAGCTTGTTATGAGGAGTATCGGTAAACCGATGCCGAGTGTTCATTCATTTTAACTCTCTGATACAAGGTGGGTTATGCCTGAGTGCGCAATAAGCTGATGCAGCAATTCAACTTCAAGAATTTGGAAGACCAAATGGCTTCTAATCAGGTTTGAGCATTTATATTTCTAAGAAATAGTTCTGAAGTCAGGGTCTTATAAGACGCTAAGTTATGCGGTTGAGCAAGAATAAAGAATGTAGGCTGGAAAAACATAATGGAGTATTGCTTATTCCCTAGTTAAGTATTGACAATAAAGTCTTGTATTGCCATATATTTCTTGAAATGAAGGACCATCCATGGCATGGCAGTAAATACTATAATTCTGGCTGCCTAAAAACAAGGGATTGGCAAGCCAGAAATAAATCCTTGGCTGCTCTTTGAATCAACAGATCTTAAGCTTTAAAATTTTGTTTCTATTCAAGCTTCCATGACATTCTTTATGATATTTATGCCTCTTTAAAAGCAAGTAGATTATTCTAAGCAAGCAAAATACGTATTGAACTTGAAACGATATTGATGATTATGATTTATTGCCATAGTGCTTGCACTTTGCTACAGTGAGCTAGCAGAAATATTTTGTTCTTGTATATGGATTTATCTGTTAAAGTAATATATTTGAGATCAACATAACTAGCTAGATTTGGGACTAAGAAATTAGTTCTCGTCTAATGGTTATGCTTGAGACCATAATGCTTGAGACCAACTGGGAAATTTAAAATATCGTATTCCAGTTTCATTTCTTGTTAAATGTCACCTCAGGGCAAAAGGATACAATTGGTGATCAGTGATAAACTGAGAGACCCAATGTACCTTTTGGCCCTTGCACAATTACCATTATCATGCTAATTGTGTATTGATTGGCTGCAGGTACGGGTTCTCTCCTCCAATTGTGTTTATTTTGCTGTTAGAGTTGGCTTTAGCTTGAAGGATGTGGAATATCGAAAAAAGACATGGACAGTGGTTTGGAGCTGTCTGTCCATTGGAATATGGGCTGCAATATTGACGATCTACGTATTCAAAGTGATTTAGTAAGAGAACTATTTTAGATTACTGATACACATGGTAAGATCATTTTGGCTCAAGTGTATCCATGCCAAGTTCTGGGCATAATGTTCAAACTATGGTACATAGAGTTTATAGTCACATAATTCGAATTGAATATTGTAGCAGATTAATTACTTCTATTTTATAATGATTCTAGTGAATAAATAATGGTCTTCAAATTATTTAGGCTTTGGGAAAAGAGGTACTAGTCTAGACTGGCTTGCCAGTTTAGATATTAGGATGATAATACTGCCAAGGGATTGACCGAGGCGGATGGTCTAGCGGTCTAGCTTTTTAGTTTTTTTTTTTTTTTATATACATATAAGATAGATGGAGCATTTCCCAGTTTAAAGCTCCTGGCTGGGCAGGGGCTTCATGTCTCTGAACTAATACCAGGGGCAAAATAACCATTCAAGATGTGCACTAGTGAGCCCAAATTGATGTTTTATCTACTTGTTATACTAGGGTACCACAATAATCGATTAAGGACTCTTGATCTAGAATACACATAATAAATAGTTACTTCTTTATGGATAAAGCATAAGTCATATAGATACAACTAGGTAGCTGTATCTCCCTACTTCAGTATTTATGCATAAACTGGCCTTATGATGAATACACATATAGTAACTTGTTGAGTACTTTTCTAAAAAATCCTAAATACCATTGGTGATCTAGTGTTTATTTTCACTCATGTTCTTGTAAACGTTTGCACACTTAAGCTAGGGTTCACTTCACATCCTAGCTTTATCTTCTAATTTGGAGACTAGTGACCCCTTACACCTTGTACAATGGATTAT
Organism: Isoetes taiwanensis; assembly: GCA_021234155.1. Classification (NCBI taxonomy): domain Eukaryota; kingdom Viridiplantae; phylum Streptophyta; class Lycopodiopsida; order Isoetales; family Isoetaceae; genus Isoetes; species Isoetes taiwanensis. The sequence continues at coordinate 4,118,246 of JAJEKV010000051.1, forward strand.
GAAAATTCTCACCTAACACGAGTTTGACAGTTCTAACTACTTAAAATTATATTAACATTTATTTCTACCTTTGTAATATATGGTTAACCTAAAAATGAAATTTCCCACGCTCGATTACCCTGATGTTTGACGAAAAAATCCTACCCTATAAGCAAGCTGACTGTCCGGATTATCGGCCTGGCAAGGCGATGGCGATTTTCCTCACGAATTGGTGCAGTAGAGCAGGGCATACTATCATTCTTATGCTGATCCGGTAAGATCCTCCACACCCTAATTTAGGGTTCGGATTGATAACCTAGGTTTTTCAAATTGGCTCAAATGTGGAGCGTAGATTCAGACCAAAACCCCCACTTCTAGTTCAGACGAGGAGACGCTGAGGGAGGAGTTCTTACAGGCGAAATTTCTTGCTTGTCTATCAGACTCTGATTTTGCTGAATACAATAAAGCAATGGCTGATCATAAGGAATATAAGGGGCAGAAGAGAAATTCGTTTGGAGCTAGGGCCCTTAGCGGTAATAAAAAGCATAGTGGTGAATCCAGCAGTATACACAATAATATTCGTGATAATGACTGTGCTGTTGAGCTATCCATCCCTGAAACACAACAAGAAGATGAGATTTCTTCTGATCAAGAAGAATGTCAGGTATTTTCTTTAAGTTTTAACCTTAAATCAGGATTTGGTTGCTGAAAAAAGTCTGATTCATTAGATCCACTTGAGATAATCGATTAAGGACCTGAGATACTATGCCATAGTACAGGTTTTAATATTTAAGCTTTGGCCATTACTGAATTTCGAAATAGTTTCCTTTGTAATACTACTTTAAATACTAGTCTCTTTTTCTACCTTGTCTTTCAAGCATGCAGGGCAAAAGGATACAATGGCTGAACGGTGATAAACCGAGAAGTCTCATTGTACCTTTTGGCCCTTCATGCATTACCATTATTATGCTAATGTCATGTTGTTTGGCTGCAGGTACCGAGCTTCTCCTGCCATTGTATTTTCTTTGTTTCTGTTTTGCTTGAAGATAATGGTGTTCTGGAGACTGGACTGGATTGCATACTTAGCTTAAAAGGAAAAAAATGATGGAGACAACAGCTATAACTATGGTTTTCTATCTCAAAACTTCTTTCAATCTCGTGTGGTTAACTTTATCGTTTTTTTAATGATTAGACGGTTCGGGTGCATAGCTGGTAAAAATATGCAATATTTTGTCGGTGCTATAGGTCGATAGCACCCCTTTGAAAGTTACAAGGCCTTTTATATATTCGGGTTTATCGATGTGATTAACATAGGTTATCTCGCACTAACCGATACATATTTGTTGCTCGGGTTTTTCTACCATGCAAGATGTAATGCTTATTAAGGTTTTGAAACATTGTAGCCCCCGCTTCTTCGTTTAATAGACCACGGAATTCTAAAGATTGCAAAGTGCTTCTTTCTTTAAAAGCTTGTTGGTTAAGAGATATCTTAGGTTGAGCATAAAAGAGCATTGGGTTGAAACAGTCCACCTATAGCTTCCCCTGTTGGTTTTGTTACATATGAACTTTAAGTTTGCCAAAAGTTAGTATCTTTAAAATACTACAGTAATAATCATAGCTGATAGCGTAGCTTATGATTCTAGCTAAAACTACTCCATACACTTTGTTTTGGTTGCTGCAACACAGCATATGTGCTATAATATGAAGTCTGATAGTCATGATCATTTTCCTGGAGGGTTTTGCTATTTAATCGTGTTTCTTTAAAGGGTCAAATGCTCATAGTAATCCAAGCACATCATTGGCAGTTATGTACCTACATATCATACCATGATAAGTGTCTAACAAATGAAATATACATTTAGATTCAGTAATTAAGTCTGTTTATAAGGATGGCATGGTCTATTAGGAATATCTTTTAAACCTTGGCTGGATAGCATCTCTACAATACTTAATGCATAGTCTGCATAAATAAGCATTGGACTGAAACTGTCCACATATTTATTCCCCTCCTGTTTTTGTTACATATAGTCTTTATGATGGCTAAAGGTTATATTCTCCAGAGTACTACAGTAATAATGGTAACAGCAGGTGTAACGTATGTTGCAGGTTAATACTACTCCTTACACACGATTTTGACTACTGCAACACAATATATGTGTTATAATTTTCAGTCTTGTAGTCATATGTTTTGGCCTGGAAGACGTTGCCATTTAATCGAGTGCCCTTCATAAATGTTAAATGCGTATAGTAAACCTACACATCATTGGCATTTAAGTTCCTACCATGTTTTATGGCTAACAAGTGAAATAAACATTTTGACTCACTATTAGTGTCTGAATATAAAGATTGCATTTTCTTTTAAGAATAGCTCTTAAATCCTTGCCGAAAGGCCTTTCTACACTATTTAATATAATGGTTCAATGGCTCCAGATAGGATCACTTGGCCTTTAGACTCCAAGATCTATTTAATGTAAATGATTCAATGGTTCCCGATAAGATCACTTGGCCTCTAGGCTTTAAGTTTTGTAGATTGCAAGGGTTTCTGTAAAAATAGTAATATGTTTTGGAAAAGATTGAAAAGACATATAGATCACAGGCACCAGATTTGAATGTACTTTCAAATGATTGGATTGATAATACGGTGGAAGGATTGACTGAAGCCGATGCTTGACCTAGGATTCTAGGTTAAGCCGGGTTTTTTTTAGATACTTCAATTCTCTGGTTTAACCAGAGTTGCCTGTATCTATTTAGTTTCTGTCTTTCTTTCCTATATTATGCAAACTATTTTTGCTCACAATGCTACACACTCATATGTGCTGAACACTACAGGAAATGTTTGATGAAGAACAGTTCATTGTTATACCTCCCACATGGAACAAAGAATTATCGGATTTAGGATATGCTATGAGCAAGATGGAATGTCCAAATAATGCTGTTCAGACTCTTCTATGCTGCATCAAAGATAACCGTGTACACGAATACATACATGAGAAAGAGGCTTTGAGAAAAGAGGGAGACTTCTCTGCCATCACACACCTTGGCTGTAGCGAATGGATTTACCTAATTCCTGTCATAAACAAGGCCAAAGACGAGGAATATTTGGCTATTATTGATGAGGTATATAAATCTCTGCCCAACAAAATCTATACTTGGACTATTGAGGAGGACACTTGCAAGACAATGTTCAGCAAAGGACTGTTGGCACTCAAGGCAGCCAATAAAATTCTGGATGATGGGGAAGAAGTAGACCCACTTCTATTAGCACAAGAAGAAGGTATGGACGATCCTTTTGGAGCTTCTCTTCTGTCAGAAAGTGATAAAAAGGCATTGCAAAAGGATAGCACTGGACTGGACCCTAACAATGATGAATTCAACTTTACACTTGAAAATTGTCTTCTCTTTCCTATTATACCAGAAAGACAAGTTGAACATCAAGCACTATTATATAACCAGGGCATCTGGAGGTCAAAAAATTTTGGGGCACTAGCACCTATCAGTAGGGAGGCCTGGATTATTCTCGGAGGCATTACACCAGCCCAAATTGAAGCTACCAAGGTGGTCACGAAAAGATGGACAAATTTGTCAAAAGCGACGTAATTAAATTGATGATTGATCGCAGATATTTTGATAAGACATGTAATAGGGAACCATATATATACATCGGATCAAAAAGGACACCAGGAAGCTTACCCTTTGAAAACGAGGGATGATTTCTATGTGAAAAATGTGGAGGACCTTATGCCCTTACTGAAGCGCGGTTGTGAAAACCGCTTGAAAAACTTCAAAGACAAAAAGCGTAAATGTAGAGACAACATGACATGGTTTGACCATGCTCCGGGTACATGTTTAACAACCTCGATGATCTTTTTTCCAAATATGGCTGTCACGCCGATGTTCTCGTTTACTAGCCTTCTCAAGAGTACTTTCAAAAAGAGCATTCTGGCATACTTGTCATACTTAGAAATGAGGAATGTCTTTATCTCTATGGCAATGGATTTGGCGGCTGACCCATGGGCAGACTTTAAGCTCAACAGGTCTAAATGCAAGATGGTCGAGATCAGTGAGAAAACTATTAAACCAATCAGTTTTCTGAAAAATTCAAGGATCCCTGCCCCATCTTTTCGTGGCAAAAAACAGTACAAGCAGGCCCGCACAAGTATCTCAAGTTGTTCCAACACTAAGGCTAGTTACCCGCCAAGAATGACCATAGCTCCAAACAGCAGTACTAAGAAAGAGACCGACGTGGATTCAACTGAATTTTTGGGATCCTGTAAAAATGCTGAAACATCATCAACAAAGCCGCACCTACGGTTGGAGAGATCGCATCGGCCGGGTACACACGGACAGAAACTCAAGTATTGAGGTATTTACTATTGTGATTGATTATGCACTTCAATTCTTTAAATCTTTAAAATAAGCACCTATGCAATCATTAGTTCTGTGTTACACTAGTAATCATATGTCAAAAATAGATTTTTGACTTTACACAATTTCCCCCTCTGCCACTTGGCTTAATCAAATACATAATGACTATGTCATCCGGTATCCATATCTAGGCTACTCCTAGCTGGGAAGTTTTATATTGGTTTGTTTTAAGAATGATTTCCCTGGTGATTATTCCAGATTCATAGAACGGTTAGAAAAGACTGTTTAGGAAGAGCACATCTTGCTATGGTGGGAGCCAAAGACAAAAAGAAGATTATCCATAGCATTTTCTTGTCCAAAGTTTTAGATAAGATTTGTTTACCCAAAATCTTCCTTAAAATCCTTACAGATACCCTCGGTGAAGTTGGTAATCATATAATGGAAAACACTATGTTCAGTTGGAGGTACACAGAGAACTTGAGAGATATTTGCTATAAACCGTTCCCCATTTTTGCTACTGACAGAATCGTCGCTTGTCCTTGCAAAAACCCTACTCTTTCAGAATTCATTAACGCTGGTATGGGACATGTTTGCACAACAGACCTCAGGGTAATACATAATAAAAAGCTCAGAGGGCTTTTCAAGAAAGGGTTAAACCATATTCCCAACAAGATGCTGGATATGGAAGATTTTAAGAAAGAATTGGAAAGTACGTGTACTAGTCTATTTTCTGCCCACCAGTATGCATTCCCATACATCAAGGAAGACACCATAACCTGTATCAGAGACAAGCTCATTGGCACTGCCAGCTCCTCTATCAAAATGGCTTGCAAAGAAGACTGTTCTAGGAGCTTTGCACTGAATGATCCACTAGTTATCTGCAATCTAGAATGGTTGATCAAGAATTTTTATATTTCTGGCGTTGATAAGGCCAGTAATAACCCTGCATTTATCTGCCCACAGTTCATTAGGGACCTTGCTATTAAAAGACTAAGTAGCAAAGACTTTCTCCTCATTGATAAATGTCCTGAGGCAGTTAAAGAAATGATCAAAAGTGATATTCTACAGTTAACCAACATCAATGCTTTTGAACATGAGAGGCTCCCGTATTTACTGGGTATTTATAAGGCACATAAAAATGACTTTCGCTGGATCACAAATGCTCATGGGACGCTATATACAGAAGTATCACAAATCATTACAAGTGTTCTCAATAATATTCTGGAAGAATGGCCAGAAATTTCTAAATGGACATGTGCTGGAGTATGCACCATAATCCCTGGTAAAGTGTCCCCTAACTGGATAGTGGCTTCTATATACGATGTACTTCTCAATCTCCCTGATAAGGTTCATGAAGTCTTCGTAGCGGACATAACCAAATGCTACGAGAATATTCCTTTACATGGTGATAATGGAATATGCCGGATTATGGAACTGATTTTCGAGACTGCCTGGCAGTATAAGAAAGGAGTCAATAAGCACTATGATCTTTGGGTAAAAAAAACTCCAGATAACCAATATGTTAGTAAATGGTTCAAGCATGTTCCACAAGGCAAGTGCTGGAGCAAAGTGGACCAGCATAACTTCTCAAATACTAACACGTGGCTCCTCAAAAACTGCTATATCAACATGGGAGTTGGCATTTGGAAACAAATTTGCGGAATACCTATGGGATTTTCTTGTAGCCCATGCTGGTGTAATTTGTACCTGGCTTGGTTCGAAATGAACTTCATAAAGAATCTTGCAAAACAGGGGTTATACAAAGAAATAGAATCTTTCAAGTTTACTTTTAGGTACATGGATGATCTATTAGCTGTCAACTGCCCGAGTATCAGAAATTTCCTGAAAAACTCATATATAGATGGTATCAAACAGATCCAAATCTATGACATGGATACCCTAGGGATCAAAGAGGAAACAATGTTTAAAAGTATTTATGGGCAAGACAAGCACTTTGGTTTCATGGCCAACTTCCTCAACATGACCATAGAAGTTATCAGCAGAGAACTCGGCATTTATAGAACCTGCAAATTCGACAAAAGGGATAATCTACCATTTACTGCACTTAAATATGTTCATGCTGATAGCTGCCGACCATACCATCAGGCATGTAATGTGATTCTATCACAGATAATGCCTTTCTTGTATATCAACTCATGCCAAGCTTCTGCAACAGAAGACATAATTGCCTTACTCAATTGCTTCATCAAAAATGGCTTCGAACGTAATGGACTCAAAAGGAGAGTTATGATGTATATCCACAACAATGAATTCCCTGGCCTCAAATTTGACAAGGAGATGCTACTACAGAACATTAAAAGCAGACATTAGAGGTATTTCTCTTTGTAAGGCAGATCTTTTAACATCAAGGTTTCTTATAGGGTTTTGGCATGACCTCTACTGAGTAGTAGGGGTCTGCCATCCCTACTACTAAAATCACTAAAACTGAGGTCAAAGCCACCCTACGGGTGGTGGTAGGTTTTTTTTATATACATATAAGATAGATGGAGCATTTCCCAGTTTAAAGCTCCTGGCTGGGCAGGGGCTTCATGTCTCTGAACTAATACCAGGGGCAAAATAACCATTCAAGATGTGCACTAGTGAGCCCAAATTGATGTTTTATCTACTTGTTATACTAGGGTACCACAATAATCGATTAAGGACTCTTGATCTAGAATACACATAATAAATAGTTACTTCTTTATGGATAAAGCATAAGTCATATAGATACAACTAGGTAGTCAGATCTCCCTACTTCCAGATTTATGCATAAACCGGCCTTATGATGAATACACATATAGTAACTTGTTGAGTACTTTTTCTAAAAAAATCCTAAATACCATTGGTGATCTAGTGTTTATTTTCACTCATGTTCTTGTAAACGTTTGCACACTTAAGCTAGGGTTCACTTCACATCCTAGCTTTATCTTCTAGCCGAGACTAGACCTGACCCCTTACACCTTGTACAATGGATTATGAAAATTCTCACCTAACACGAGTTTGACAGTTCTAACTACTTAAAATTATATTAACATTTATTTCTACCTTTGTAATATATGGTTAACCTAAAAATGAAATTTCCCACGCTCGATTACCCTCGATGTTTGACCTAAAAAATCCTACCCTATAAGCAAGTCGTCGTCCGGATTATCGGCCGGGCAAGGCGATGGCGATTTTCCTCACGAATTGGTTGGTAGAGAGAGGGCATACTATCATTCTTATGCTGATCCGGTAGAAGATCCTCCACACCCTAATTTAGGGTTGGATTGATAACCTAGGTTTTTCAAATTGGCTCAAATGTGGAGCGTAGATTCAGACCAAAACCCCCACTTCTAGTTCAGACGAGGAGACGCTGAGGGAGGAGTTCTTACAGGCGAAATTTCTTGCTTGTCTATCAGACTCTGATTTTGCTGAATACAATAAAGCAATGGCTGATCATAAGGAAATAAAGGGCGTAAGAGAAATTCGTTTGGAGCTAGGGCCCTTAGCGGTAATAAAAGCATAGTAGTGAATCCGTAAAGATACACAATAATATTATTCGTGATAATGACTATGCTGTTGAGCTATCCATCCCTGAAACACAACAAGAAGATGAGATTTCTTCTGATCAAGAAGAATGTCAGGTATTTTCTTTAAGTTTTAACCTTAAATCAGGATTTGGTTGCTGAAAAAAGTCTGATTCATTAGATCCACTTGAGATAATCGATTAAGGACCTGAGATACTATGCCATAGTACAGGTTTTAATATTTAAGCTTTGGCCATTACTGAATTTCGAAATAGTTTCCTTTGTAATACTACTTTAAATACTAGTCTCTTTTTCTACCTTGTCTTTCAAGCATGCAGGGCAAAAGGATACAATGGCTGAACGGTGATAAACCGAGAAGTCTCATTGTACCTTTTGGCCCTTCATGCATTACCATTATTATGCTAATGTCATGTTGTTTGGCTGCAGGTACCGAGCTTCTCCTGCCATTGTATTTTCTTTGTTTCTGTTTTGCTTGAAGATAATGGTGTTCTGGAGACTGGACTGGATTGCATACTTAGCTTAAAAGGAAAAAAAATGATGGAGACAACAGCTATAACTATGGTTTTTCTATCTCAAAACTTCTGAATCTCAGGTGGTTAACTTTACTGTTTTTTAATGATTAGACGGTTCAGTGCATAGCTGGTAAATATGCAATATTTTGCTGGTGCTATAGGCTGATAGCACCCCTTGAAAGTTACAAGGCCTTTTATATATTCTGGTTTATGACCAACTGATACATATTTGCTGCTCTGGTTTTTTCTACCATGCAAGATGTAATGCTTATTAAGGTTTTTGAAACATTGTAGCCTGCTTCTTCGTTTAATAGACCACGGAATTCTAAAGATTGCAAAGTGCTTCTTTCTTTAAAAGCTTGTTGGTTAAGAGATATCTTAGGTTGAGCATAAAAGAGCATTGGGTTGAAACAGTCCACCTATAGCTTCCCCTGTTGGTTTTGTTACATATGAACTTTAAGTTTGCCAAAAGTTAGTATCTTTAAAATACTACAGTAATAATCATAGCTGATAGCGTAGCTTATGATTCTAGCTAAAACTACTCCATACACTTTGTTTTGGTTTTTTAACACAAAGATATGTGCTATAATATGAAGTCCGATAGTCATGATCATTTTCCCGGAGGGTTTTGCTATTTAATCGTGTTTCTTTAAAGGGTCAAATGCTCATAGTAATCCAAGCACATCATTGGCAGTTATGTACCTACATATCATACCATGATAAGTGTCTAACAAATGAAATATACATTTAGATTCAGTAATTAAGTCTGTTTATAAGGATGGCATGGTCTATTAGGAATATCTTTTAAACCTTATTGGATAGCATCTCTACAATACTTAATGCATAGTCCGTGATAAATAAGCATTGGACTGAAACCGCCCCATATTTATTCCCTCCCGCTTTTGTTACATATAGTCTTTATGATGGCTAAAGGTTATATTCTCAGAGTACACGGTAATAATGGTAACGGCAGGGTGTAACATGTTGTTGCGGGTTAATACTACTCCTTACACACGATTTTGACTACTGCAACACAATATCTGTGTTATAATTTTCAGTCTTGTAGTCATATGTTTTGGCCTGGAAGACGTTGCCATTTAATCGAGTGCCCTTCATAAATGTTAAATGCGTATAGTAAACCTACACATCATTGGCATTTAAGTTCCTACCATGTTTTATGGCTAACAAGTGAAATAAACATTTTGACTCACTATTAGTGTCTGAATATAAAGATTGCATTTTCTTTTAAGAATAGCTCTTAAATCCTTGCCGAAAGGCCTTTCTACACTATTTAATATAATGGTTCAATGGCTCCAGATAGGATCACTTGGCCTTTAGACTCCAAGATCTATTTAATGTAAATGATTCAATGGTTCCCGATAAGATCACTTGGCCTCTAGGCTTTAAGTTTTGTAGATTGCAAGGGTTTCTGTAAAAATAGTAATATGTTTTGGAAAAGATTGAAAAGACATATAGATCACAGGCACCAGATTTGAATGTACTTTCAAATGATTGGATTGATAATACGGTGGAAGGATTGACTGAAGCCGATGCTTGACCTAGGATTCTAGGTTAAGCCGGGTTTTTTTTCTTGGTTTTTCAATTCTTCTAACGGTTACTAGCTTAGACTGTTACTAGCTTAGCAACTACTACAAAAACAAAATGAGAAAATTTTTTCCCACTGTTTTTTTTTTCGAGGTTTGAGAGTTCTACTAAGTTAGTACTACTGGGATCATGGCCAGTGCTTTGCTCTTGGTCTCCAAGAACATTGCTCTGATACCACTGTGACGTCCCCTACTCATATGCGGTGCACTCACCGTATACAAACAGGAGTTCATCCCCCATACCAGCTCCATGCTGATACAAGGCCCTCCATGTATCACTGCTGTGGCGTCCCCTACTCATATATGGTGCACTCACCGTATACAAACAGGAGTTCATCCCCCATACCAGCTTCATACTGATACATGGCCCTCCATGTATCACTGCAACCTTGATGAGTTCCAGTGGGAAGAATGAAGGGGTTATTTTACCCTGTCTTCCTCAGGGCCTACCTAGCTGCGGAAGCATGAACATACATGTCAGTATACAATATCATCACACAGCCACCTCGAAGGGTGGCTCATCCATATCTGCATAGACAAAGATCAGCACATCACATATGGGGTTCCTACCCAAGGCTCAGACTCCAGGGAATGACTGACGGCTTGGGTCTCCAGAGTTCATTGCAGACAGAATTCATGGCAATGAATTTGGCTGGCATGAGAACATGGCTTAGGGTAGTCCACTCCATCCGCCCCTCCTGTGCACACTTTGCAGAGTAGGTTGAAGAGTGTTGGGACCTGACTATAGCCCGCTGGATGCATAGCTAAAGGGGCTATTCCTGGGTTACATCTCCCCAGTTCTGTTGGGGCAGGTAGGGATCACTTCCTCCAGAGATCTACATGCTGACTCAAGGCGACTAGAGGGCCACTGCCCGTATTCGACTTGAATCCAATGGAGAGTAACGCATCACTCCACAGGTGTGGAGCCCATGCCTTGCCCATACTCAGTGACAAGCCATTAGATCTAGTCCACAGTGATCCCCGGTAGACTTTACACACCAGGGGGATCGTTCAAGAGTCAGAACACGAACCTCCTTATGAGCCAGTCTGGCCCCTTCACCCACAACCAGGTGTGGTTCTTGTACACAGGCCGAATTTACAGTGTGCTAAAGTGGCTAGCTAGGAGCATCAACTACTAGGCCTTAGGGTCTCTACCCCCCTTCCCAATACAATGAGTTCACAGAGATACATCATCCACATACATCACAGAAGAACTAAAGAACTAGATCTAATCTATGTCATAGAGTTAGGTTCTTTAGTTAGAGCTTGGTATCTGGGGATCTAAATGGCTGCTATGGGCAATTTAATAGGCTAAACCTACTGATTCAATGACTGGAAGACGGTTTAGGCTATTAAATTGACTAAATACCTGATCCTTGGCTCGCTCCTCCTGCTCTGAACTCGACCATCCTGTTGAACTGCTAGAAGGTGAAGCTAGGAAGGAAAACTAATGAGTCAAATCGCTCAGACAGAGTCTGGGAGGCGGGTTTGACTTCTGGAGCAAGCAAAATAGAGCCCTAAAATGGCATGAATGAAAATAACAAGTTAGGATTTCTCTTACCTAAATAGACAAGGGTTTAGGGCTAGGGTTTCCAATTACCCCTTTTTAGCATGTGGGATAATTGGTGTGGCCCACTTGCCTTTATTAAGTGGCATAAAGTGTCCACATGGGAAAATGTGCACCTAGACAAATGCGCACATTGGTAAATGTGCACATTAATAAATGCACACACCTTGCAAGTTGCCCCCCTAGGGGCTACCCGCTTGGCTACACACGTCAGTCGGGGTGGCGTGTATCGTGTGACAAGCGAGACGTATATACAGGGCCCCGGACCGTGATCTTCGGAAACGCGGAACGTCACAACTGCAACCTTGACGAGTTCTAGTGGGAAGAATGAAGGGGTCATTTTCTAGGGCCTACCTAGCTGCGGAAGCGTAAACATATATGTAAGTACAAATACATCACATCACATGACCATCACGAAGGATGGTTCACCACATATCTGCATAGACAAAGATCAGTACATCACATATGGAGATCCTACCCAAGGCTCAGACTCAAGAGGAATGACCGGTTTGGGTCTTCGAAGTCATTGCGAGGCGTAATTCATGGCAAAATGGATTTGGCCGGGCATAAGAACATGGCTTAGGGTAGTCCACTCCATCCGCCCCTCCCAGTGCACACTTTGCTGAGTAGGTTGAAAAGTCTTGGGACTTGACCAGAGCCCACCGGGATGCATAGCGGAGGGGCAACTCTTGGGTTGCATCTCCCAGTTCCGATGGGGGCGGTAGGGATTGCTCCCACCCGAAGGTTGGCATCTTTGGCTCAAGGTGACTAGAGGTCCACCGCATTTTCGACCGAACTCCATGGAAGGTGTCCACCACCCCAAGAGTGCCGAACCCGTGCAAAGCCCGCACGCAGTGGCAGAGCATTAGATCTAGTGCAATGTAGTCCCCGATAGGCTTTACTACCAGAGGGACATGATCATGAGCCAGGACATGCACCTCCTTGTAAGCCGGTCCCGATCCCTCCACCCACAACCTGGGTTTGGTTCTTGTACACACAGGCGAATTTAATAGTGCATTAAAGAGGGCTAGCTAGGAGCATCAAACTACTAGGCTTTTAAGGCCTCTACCCCCCTTCCCAATACAATGATTCCACAGAGATCATCATCAACTAAAGAATAAGATTTAATCTAAATCACAGAGTTAGGATATCTAGAGGTCTAGATGGCTGTTATGGGCAATTCAATAGGCTAAACCTACTTAACTATGCCTGGGAGGCGGATTAGACTATTGAATTGGCAAAATACTTGATCCCTGGCTTGCTCCTCCTGCTCTGAATATGTCCTGCTGCAGAACTGCTTGAAGATGAAGCTAGAAAGGGAAGCTGATGAGCTAGACTGCTCAGACAGACTTCGGGAGTCGAGATTGGCTCTTGGGGCAAGCGAAACGGAGCTCTAGGAGGCTGTGGACAAAATGGAAAGTTAGGGTTTCAGATGCCTTATAATAATAATAATAATAATAATAATAATAATAATAATAATAATATATTAATCACGCCATTAAAGACCCTCAGGTCCAACTGGCGACAAAGTACATCGAGAGTTTTATTTATGAACTATTCAAAGGCACCACTTGCCTCAAGGGTGCTCATGTTGTCATATAATTCCATAATTTCTGTTCTTTCTTTCCACACCATCTTGATGTATGAGCTGAGTTTATTGTATGGGACATTCCAGAGATCTTTCAAGCTTGTGCAGTCTATATCAAAATTGGTTCTAATGCTCTCATATGCTGGGCATTCTAAGAAAGTGTGCGGTTCAGTTTCTATCTTAGGATCCAGGCAACTGGGACAGTACCTTTGATGTCGTGGTGTGCCATACCAACGACCCGTTTCCACATGCAAATGATGAGAAGAAGTGCGTAGCTGAGAGATCATAACTCGACTGCGTCTACTAATGTTAGATGTCAAATATGGCTGCTCCACATAAGTAGACAGGTCACATATTTCAGCCCTATAAAATTGTTGTTTCACACTAGTATCCGCCCACAGCAAGTTCAATACACCCCCTGTGACTTTTTCCCTTACCTCTTTCAATTTTCTTGAAGAAGGCCATGACGGGCCGCTAAGATGCCAACTTTCAGCCCACTTGCATACTTGGTAGTACCACCCTTTGCTCTCAGAGCATAAGATAGCTTTGCTGGGGAGGCGGTCTTTTGAGAAGCTTTTCACACGATTGATATATGTGATTGTACAACAAAGGGCTTCAATCTCTAAAGGAAGCAATCCCCTTACGCTAGCATAATACATGATAGGCGTTTGAGACTTTACTCCAAGTTCTTCCATCAAATATCTCTTTTCGCAAGACTTTTTCAATGGATGCCCAGCTTTTGTTTGATAGTCCAGTCCCCATCTTGGGCAGCCAGATATGGGACTACTGGGTTTCACCATTACAAAGATAAAGAAGTCTCCTAGTTCCCCAATGCCACAAATTATTAGTACGACATGAATGAAATATGCTATATAATGCTCTGTAAGCCCCCCAGAAGCACGCTTTGAGGCAATTGTAATTGCCTGAGACCTCAATACCTAAATATTTGTAATCAGATACTTGTTCAATAGCTGTCCCTCCTACCAAAAAGCTGAATTTTTCTCGTGTGCCCAAGACCATTATTTTGGATTTTGAAGCGTTGATGGTCATTCTTTTATGAGTACAAAACTCATGTAAAACATCTAGGTGTCTTTGGAGTCCCTCAGCTGTCTTAGAAATCAGCACTATATCATCTGCAAATAGGAGGACTTGGATCAGGTAGCATCCCAATTGAGCGCCAACTCCCCCCAATCTAGCAAGCCAGTTCTCTACCTCATCAATGTATAATCCAAATAATGTTGGCGAGCAGGGACAACCCTGCTTCACTCCAATTGTGCTCAAGATCTTCTCTTCTCCCTCAAAGGGAAAGGAAAGTTCTATCAGGACTTGCCTATATAGACATGCTACTGCTTGTCTGAGTTCTAAGGGAACTTCTATAATTTCGAGTCTGGCTTCTAAATCGCCTCTGTCTACTCTGTCAAATGCTTTAGCAAGATCAATAAAAGCCATGAACCTCCGGTTGCCAAAGCCCTTTGCACCTTCCGCTATGACACGCAGGGACACTAGGTGGTCAAGTGTTGAGTGTCCACGTCTGAAGCCAGCTTGACCATACGCCCGCACATCATTTACATCAGCCCACTCTGAAATCTTTTTTTCAAGCATTGTTGCGAATATTTTTGAAAAAATAGAACTAATCAAGATAGTTCTATAATTGCGTATGTCGTCTTTGTCGCCGGCTTTAAAGATTGAAATTACTCTGCTCAAGTACCAATCTGCAGGAAATTCTCCATTTATTAGAGAATTATTGCATAGGTCCAATAGTCTTTCATGTGTTGCATCACCCCCCCATTTAATGAGCTCTGATGAGAGACCTGTAACATCAAAAGCCTTGCCATTCTGGAGTCCCTGTAATGCTTGCTTAAGATCGGATATAGAAAATAGTGATGCAGAGCTTTTGGGATCTAATGTCATGTTAGCTTAATGGGACATGATATAATTCGAAATCCAGCCCAATAAGTCTTTTCTTGTGATGTTTCGACCTCGCCACCTTTGCAAGACGCTTCCAAAATAACCTTGGATAGGTCGCAATCACGGACTCTGTTTTTTGGTGGTGTACACGTAGCCAATCCCGTTTCTTCCGTTTGACTAGCTTTTTATAGTGTTTCATTGCCTCTTCCTTGTCTTGCGCATTTTTCAAAGCAGATTTAGCCTGTGTGCATTCCTTTGTCATACCATTTTTTTATTAATATACTCTGGTTTAAATGGTTTGGTATGTCCAAATACTTGACTTGCTGATTGTAGAAGGACTTCTTTCAGTTTCTCATATCCATCCATCAGGTCCACTGGCCAACTTGCATTTTCAATAGTTTTTTCAACTGTCATTTCATATGTCTCTCGCCAATGCATAATCTACCTTTAGTTTTGCTTGAAATTACGCCTCGTGGAAGGCAGCGGTTTACGTGCATATTCAATCCGAAGTGCCGAGGAGAATGATCCGAGTCACAACACATCCCTTTGAACCTCAAAGTCTTTGATATAATGCAAGTGTTTCGGGCTTCCAAGCAAGAGGTCTCACTTGTCTTTGCTACCGCTTTTGGAAGCAAGTGTATCCACAAGACTTTGGAAAAGTTTGAATGCCATTGTATACAATCAGGTCCAGCGATTCAGTCCGGACGCAAGAGCACGTAGAATGGATCATTGGCATCCAATCTCGGATGACTATAAATGCGTGATGGGTAGGGATCTACTTGAGGGCAAAATAGGCAATGGCAATGTAAATTTTCCCCTCAGAAGCATATCCAAATATATTGGTTTATCGAGCATTTCTTTACTCGCCACATTATGCAAAATGTCTTTTTCACAAAGCATGCTATGCCACCCCCCACCTCGTTGACTACCATTCAATAAGTTCCAAGGCTGATTCAAGCAAAATAAAGTTTGGGATATCAATCAAACGATTGGCTTCATGTTCCCATGTTTACGTGAAAGTAAGCACATCAAATTGTTTAAAGAAGTCAATGTTACCGGAGTACCTTGGACTCATTGAAGCCGTGAAGGTTCCAAGCCGCCAAATTTGAGGGTCCGGTCTCCCTATTTCATATTTAGGTACCACCACTTTGTTGCCCCGCAACATATGCAAATTCCCTTCTAAATCGTAACTTCTTCACTTCATCCAAGAGTTTCTTTCTTTCATGTTTTTCTTTGGATGGTGAGGTCATCATTCAACCATATCCTATGTCCTTTGAGATGAGCCCTATCTTTGCATGACCCGCTTCTCGAGCCTCAATGTTTGTAAATCACCAAAATTGGTGTTCCCCTACGTCTTGCGTCCAAGTCTTCAAGTAGGACTTCATATTCGGATCAGCCGGATGCATAGTTGAGGTAAAGAAGTCACTAAGCGGTGTCTAGTGTGTTCTCTACTTCTTGCTCATTCAAATTAAAATTATAATATTCATAGCCCCGGATGCTCTGTCTTCTTGTTCAAAGACGTCTTTGGTCAAGCATCGATGAGACTTGGTGTTCAATTTTGTATGTAATCTTTATGCGCAATTTGTTCATGTTGAAAAGAAGAGGGTCGATCATAGCCCTCATCTTATATAGACTATAAGTTAGGGCTAGGGTTTCCATCAACCCTTGAGCATGTGGGATAATTGGATGTGGCCCACTTGCCTATATTAATTAAGTGGGCTAAAGTGTACACATGAATAAATGTGCACACACTTGCAAGTTGCCCCCTAGGGTGCTACTTGCTTGCTTACATATCGGCCGCATTAACGTCAATCGGGATGCGGTGTACCGCGATGACGAGGCGTCTGAGATATCGATCCCGGGACTCGATAATCGTCTTTGGAAACGTCCAAAAGTCGATGGTTTATAAGATGGGATTGAGCTGGAAAGTGCACTTTATACTTTAAGTCAAGGGTTTATAAGATGGGACAAATGCCACGTAATCGTTGTTTGTAGATGAAGATGTATGAACTTTGGATCTTAGATGTTCTCTACTATGGAAAGAGAAGGTTGGGCTATTTGTATGGGATGGGATAGTGTCATTTATATGTGTTGTTTGAGGAAAATGATAATATTTTATGCAATTTTAAAGAGGAGAGAAGATAAATTGAATTAGTACATTAATGGTTGCCGCTGGATGAGAAGGCTAAAGTGGCAAAGGCGTAGGATCTCTATAGAGTACTAAAAAACAATTACGTCATAAAAACCAGTCAAAGTTTTTGCTTGCCACATTTGTACAAGTGGAATGCGTATCAATGGTCCTTTTGTCCTCTAAATGAAATAGTTTCATGCAGTTAAATGAGCTTATAGCTAGACAATACAGTGCAAAGCTGCCCATCTACTTTTATAAATGTAATAGCAAGAAGCAACAACACTATACTATACTATGATTGGGAAAGGGAAGGTTGCTTCTAGGGGGCTTTTCTAAAACTACTTGATTGCCCACTGTAATAAGGTCCAATAAAGGAACCCTATAGTGGGAGGATGTCTCCATTATGATAAACCATTTTGATCCATGAATGCTCTATATATCCATGAACCATGTACAAATGTGTGTTGCACGTCCCTATATTAAAGCAATAATAGTTGATTCGAAGGCGTGTCCCCTCTCTCTCGTTTGGAGAAAGCTAGCGGTTTTTCATGATTTTATTTTCATATATGCACGTACAATGCTCGTTGGAATTTGGTTGAGCACATGCATCGGTGCGGGTTGGGAAGAACTTATATTGATTTGACGGTGCTTAGCCTAAATGTTACAATGAGAAGGGTTGTAAAGTGATCTCTAGATAAACACATGGTGGTGCAAGCAAGGTTTTACTATGGGACATTTTGGTTTTGTGCTTTGACATCCCATCCTATAGGCCTATAGTTTTACATGAACATCATGTCCTATAAGCCTATTTTCGTTTATACAATTGAACATTTTGGTTTACGATTGGCCTTCCATCCTTTAAACCTATAGTTTTAAAAAAGAGATTGGGGAGTAGTAGTGGTGGGTGTGTGGGACACCAATATTGGACCAGTTAAGAGCCATAGCTAAGGAAAGGTCAAAATAAATAATTTTGTGAATTAAGTTGCATAGCTAGAAAGATCATGGTTCTAAGTATTTTGCAAATTTTCGTTCAAAAAATGTAAATATGTATTACCATAGAATCTAAAAATAAAAAGAATTCATAAAAGCCGCAATTGTGCATCAATATTTAATGGTTAAGAATAGGGCTATTTTTTTCATCGGCTTCAGTGGTTTAGATTGATATAATAATTATGGGCCGATCTACTGTTGGAGAATTTGATCTATTTTTGTGATCCACAATTGGACCATGGTGCACTATGGGTGATCCTCCCCTATATAGATTTGCATTCTTTTTCATCGCATCTGATGTCAAACACGGGTTCCTAGCTTCATACAATAAATGCCTCTTAAATTATAGTTGGAACTCTATTAATGTTCATGCACATCTATGACTTGCCCCATTGATAATAATAAGTGGAATCAAGATCCGATGCCACTTTGAAAATGAATATTCTGCATTTCAGCAACTTATTTACTGTATTGAAAAAAAAAAATTATCCGACAAGTTTACTATCAAATCGTCCACATAGGGTTTATGCTTGTTTATACACGATATACACAATGAAGAAACACTGCCAATATCACAGTTCATGTGGCACCTAAATCAGATAGTCCATGTGCAAACATGAATGTCACAGTTTAGATGAAGGAATACTAACATGAATGTCAACAGTTCATGTGGGCAGATGAGTGTTACAATTCACGTGGACTTGCTTGGCGAACATCGGCTATAACATAATCATATTCTTTAGTAAATGAAAATGTCACGATTCATGTGGACCTCCGTAATTTACCTCAGCTTCGTTAATTCTTTCTGCTTCATTCACAGTTCCATCCAATTCATGGAGACCTTCTACGGCTGAGAAAGAAAACAACTATTTGACTATCACATTATTAGCAAGAGGCCATTTTTTATACCATAAGTCTGCCATGCCATGCCTGACTTGTCTATATATAGAGTATGATGCGGGGTAAAACATGTTGCAAAAAACTCAAAGTCTATTTTTTCTAACTGCTCATGCAAATTCAGACAAAACCAGTTACCAAAAAAAATGAGGATAAAGGAACGATTACATGTGGAGAACATGGACGTGGGAACTGCCCAGCTTGCAAATCCTCTGAAAATATCCTTATAGATCCTAATGACATCCATGCATATTCTATGTGGCATCATCCGGTATGCCCTGGAAAGCCAAGAATCCCAAATTATACAGAAAACGTTCTTCCATCTGAACTTAGGTCTTACCAAGTTGTTCCTTCTCGGGCTGTTCAACAGTTCATTGAAATCCTCAATCTAAATTTAGATCTTTCCAGAAGTGCAGAGAAACATAACATATCTATATGCTCAAGCTCCACGAAACATGCATGCCCCTTGAAAATATTTTATAGCTGCACGTAAGGATACTGAAGAGATTAGGCAATTTTTTAAATGTCCTAAGCAAGTGATTTCAGATATCTAAAAGAATTGTATACTTGCCTAGCAAAGCATTTAGTATGGCAAATGTTTTTTAAGCTACAAAATATATACTGAATGCATTGTAAGCAAATGAAATTGAGCAGGAACACAGTAGAAGCATAATTTATGTACCTGGATTCCCTGCTTTCCTGTACCATGACTCTCAAGGCAAATATTTACGTGCATAAAAATGTGCAGAACTATAAACAACAGAGAACATGAATGCAAAAAAATAAAATAGAATATGACTACATACTGTTGTTGGCAATGTCAAGGTATTTTTAAGCTAGTTGTTGTGATGGCTACACTAACCATACTGCAATATCTACATAGCCATGTGTAGCAAATTTCATATCCATAGTAAGTAAGCATTGCAAATTGCAAGAAATCCATGAAAATTTGTTCATGTAGAGGACAGGCCATACAGATTTCATGTGAATACTATGAAAGCATTGGAAATTGCAAGATAACTGTGGAAATTTGCTCACATATAGGACATGCCATACAATCCATTCCTATTATATTAAAGGAGCAGGAGAATAAAATAAAGTGGATCAGAGACAAAATTTTGTGGCCTTAGAGCTTAGAGATTGTAAACATACAAATCAGGGACAACAATTTTCTTACCTTGTTATCATCATGCGGTATGACTGCTTTTGTTGAACAAAGTACTTCGAATGGATCTGTGCAGGAAGTAACCAAAAGATTAGATATTGAAGAGAACTTTGGACATTGGTACCTTCATGCCTAGTCTAACTTCGAAACTTGAAGATTAGATAACAAACCATGATGTTGGAGCAAACTTCAATCTTGAATCTAATCTGAAGTAATCTTACAGAACATGAAGTGATCAACTACCTTAGAACCACCTCAAGAACCTGTTTACAATGGATATATATGGTATCTACTTATAAGATAAGACATAAATTCCAAATGATAGCTCATCGTGAGAATGGTCACAAAAAGTAAAAAAGAAACATGAGATTTATTTCAAAACTCTGCTATTTGTTTTATCATTTAAATGGGTGATAATGGCATCATAACCTAAGCATAGGATCAACAGGGGGTACTTGGTCCTATGCTTACACCTTGCAACTCCTGCATACTCCTAGATGTATGGGACAATAAGCCCACATCTTCTGCATAGAGCAACTGTTTTATTATATATGCCTCTGGCAATTGTGGGCCACCACCTCCATGTTCTTGCATCCAGGTCTCCAACTTGTCAATATAGAGTCCAAAAAGCATTGGAGATAATGGACATCCTTGTTTAACACCTATGGTGCTACTCACTTGGTGATCTGACATAGGCAAAGTGGCATATATTCCATCATAGAACCCATAGATGGCATTTTGCAAGTCCCATGGAACATTTAGCACACACTGCAAAAGTGGCTGCCACAATGGTCTCGAGGGATCGTATCATATGTCGTCTTAAAATCCACGAAACAGCAATACAAGTCACGTTGCATTGCGGCTAGTTTCCATAAGAATTCTGAGAGTAAAAATATGGTCAATCGTGGAGTGGGCAGGGCGAAAACCTGCATGGCCAACCGTGACGTGCTCCGGTTTCCTCGACCCCCTGCGTTAACTTCTTCTCAAAGACACCTTGCTAGAAGTTTTTCGCGGTAATGGGCTCACTATGATCATCACGGTAGTTGGTGGAGTCATCCCTACTTCTGCGTCTTATGAATAGGGGTGACCTTGCTAACCATTCATTCCGTGGGGAGGCCCTCTCTAATGGCCGATTGATTATCATCGTCAAAGGCCTAGCAAAAGCTGGTCCACCCCATTTCAACATTTCGGCCTGAAGTCCCTACAAGTTCTTTGCTTTACCATTAGCAAGATGTCTAAGACCCTGGTGGATGTCCTCCTCTGAAAGCTGTATCGTTTCTCCTAGGCGATCGGTACCTCGGTGATCGCTCACGGGGTCATACAACTCCTCCAACCGTTGTCTCCATCGGGTGAGGTAACATTTGCGGTGGTTGATGCCGCTTATACAGCACTCTACGCCAAAAGGCCTTTGGCTCAGTCATCAACAGATCAAACATCGTTGCTGATTTTTACGCAATATAGATGCTTTTGGAGTGAGGCTAAGAAAGCAATTGATAAGGTGTTGAAGGACACCAAAAGAGAAGGGTTCACAGGTGAGAACACAACGGGGGATGATGCTGATGCCTGGCTCTGTGGGGTAGAGTTCTATTTTGATTTGATCAAAGCACAGGATTCTGTGAAGGCTCTCCTTGCTCAGGCAATGTTAGAAGGCTTTGCAAGAGTTTGGTGGGAGACATGCCTGATTGATCTAGGGAAGACTCCCGTACAGGCTACATGGGTTGATTTTAAGACTGCCTTTGAGGGTCATTTCACACCTCCTGGGTATAAGGTTGAGAAGATGAACGAGTTCTTTGATTGTGTACAGACTAGCACAGTGTCAGAATACAATGAGAGATTTAGAAGGTTGCAGCCTCATTGTCCTGCTATGGATAAAATCATGTTGTGTTCCAGGTTTGTGAAAGGCCTTCATGTAGATATCAAAGATACTGTCAGGAGTTGCCTATAAGGACCTTGCGGAAGTTGTTCGGATTGCCAAAGGTCGAGAAAGCGATTTGGCAAAGAAAGCCAGATTAGAAGCCCAAAGGAAGAGACAGGCACCTTCCTCTTGGCCAGCTGAGAATTCGTATAGCCGAAGACGATCATTTAGAGGGGAGCCATCTACTAGTCCATCTGTGGAGGTTCAGAGCAATGAGGAATCGGGCAAGTAGCAGCCAGATTGAAGGTAGTAAGTTACCCCCACGACTCACTAATGAGGAAAGGCAGCAGTGCTTTGAAGAGGGGCGTTGTTTCCGTTGTAGGGGAACAGGGCACACAAGAAACAATTGCCCAATATTTGGCAGTATTGAGGGACGTAGCTCCTCATAGAAGTGCCATGGGAGCAGAATCCAAATGCTAGTAGAAACCTCGATGGAATCAAAGGGAGCGCCAGCCTGAGGAAAGATGGGGTACAGATGATAGAACCATTGAGCGAAGGCAGCCGAGTGGTAAAGCTAGAGCTGCCGCAATGATGGATCTTCCGCAACACCAAATGTTTGTGTACGCCGTCGAAGCCCCACGTGATGGAGCTCAAGAAGCTTCTATACTGCAAATTCCAGGTAAGAATCATGATGGTCTTGCTTTTGTCTTATTGTCTGCAGCAGTTTGTGTACCATGCTTTAGATTGCCAGTGCACATTGTCAATAAGCATGACAGCTCCTAGGATCGACCCATGGGGACATGGATTAAATTTTAGAAGGGAAGAATGTAACGGTCCTGGGAAGTTAGGGACCAGTATTGTATGAGGTGTTTGTACATGAAGATACATGTATGGCATAGATGTATATGAGCAAGGGTTTAGAAAACACTTTTTGGGGCTTTTTGAAGACGTGAAGCTCTTTGCAAGAGAAGGCTATCTGGAGCATCAAGGCAGAGAAGCATCGGAGCTTGTCGGAGATGGAGACTGAGACTGTACAATTATTTTTAACGGATGTCATCAGTGTGAATCCATCAATATCAGGCAAGGCATAGAGATCATGTTCCTTTGTTTCCAAAAAGTATATCATGATTCTTGTCGCCGTTAATTTGTTTATATTCCAAACCATTATCCTGAGTGCCTCCCATCTATCCTATTCCTCAATGATCTTCTTGCCCTTGATCCATTTTACCTTTTGATTGTTTTGTCTGGCTTCGTTATATTTGGCAATTTCTATTTTTTTCCAGCTAGCTGCTCTTTGTTAGATCTTCATTGATCCAAATGAATTTTCTCTTCAAGGTATGTGTATTTTTCAGTTGCAACAATCGAGCTTCCCTACTTGCAAATTTGACTATCATATGTCTAGTTCCTGTATCGTTTGTCCCTACCCAAAAAGATCAGAGATGTCTACCTTTTGAATGCCCATGGTCTCTTGGAAGAATTGTTCTGCTGCAATTTTAGACTTCTCTTCTTGCTTTTCTAGCAGACCCACAATCCTGAGATACAAAGCTCGGCCCTTCCTTTCCTGTGTCTCCATAAACTGCTCAAGAGTGGTGTGCAGGTCTGCAATTTCATTCACTTCATTGTCCTCAGAATCTGCTTCTTGCTTTAGGTCTTTATTATCACTCTTTACTGCCTCGAGTTCCTTTCTTATTTACCGGTAATCAGATGGGATTGCTTCGTTCTCATCTCTCAATTTTCATAATTTCCCTAGCAAGATATCTTCTCGTGATGTCGCTTCTTGTAACGAGCCTGCCGAGTTGACCCTTATGGCACCTCGGGAACTTGTCAAACCTAAGGCTAGATTTGTGTGGTGTGAATTTAGGTGAAGATTTAAATCTTCCTCTGCAATTGAAATCCACAGTCTAAACCCAACAGACAACTCTGCTTATGCATTCAACATATTCACAAACTTAATATATTCCAATCTCTAATTGAGAAAATCAAACAGCTCAAATATTTACAATGTATCATCAATATATAAACAACAGCAAACTGAGCAAATCAAACAGAAATTTCTAGCTTTAGAACTCAAGCATGATTCCGGCTACATTGCCACCATCAACTTGACCGCTGCCTTGCAGGTTCACTGCACATGCACTCAATGGGGTTAGTCCTCGTGACTAAGTGGGGATCCCATAGCTGCTTCTGCGTACATGGGAACACTCTGGCATCTGGGATAACATGAACATGAACAATCCCAAAACACAAGATACTATGGTGCAGCGCTAGACAATGACAACAAAAGAAACATCATAAGCATCAGGAGCAAAGAACATAAAGTCAAAGTACCAAAACAACATAAACAAAGCTCCGGGGCAATGGGAAACTCAGCCAGCCTACAAGCAGGCCCTGTTAGCAGAATAATGCCCAGCCAGCTCACATTTCGAGCCCGGTTATGAGTTGGTGGGTTGAACCTCGCATGATACCCTTCCCATGGCGATGGAGGACCTCTTACCATGGAGTCACAAAGGTCTACGCATGTGAGGAAGCTATGCCTGGTGTCACAGAGCACAAGAACAACATAGAACACAGATGACATAAGAATGCTGGAACAACCTAGGCCACCGAACCTAGAAGCCCGACCTCGGAGGATCCAAGTACATAATACAATACTAAGATAACAAGATACATTGAAGCAATTACCAGATTATGACATGTGATGTTCAATTATGACCTTTATAATACATGTGCAAAGACCACTCTTGCCGAGGATGTCCGGTCATAATGAGTCTATCACAAATCGGCGGCCTAGCTCCATAATTTACGTCACATTGATGGTGTGCCATTGCCTCGCACCCACAAGGGGGCAACTTCTCAATGTTATTCAAATAAGCCACCCTTAGCTATGGTTTTTATATTATTATATTAAAATAACACTTCCCTAGCTAATTGATTTATTGGCATCATTAATATTGATTCTTCCCCAGCATGATCTTTGAAAATCAAATGGACAATCTCTTATGTTTCTTTAGTAGATTTTCTTGTTTATTAACCAACAAAGCCTTCCTCTCCAGGCTGCCATACACCAGAATAGACAGATTGCCTGGCTTTGCCTGCTATAATAATAGCCAATCCTTACTATCGGACAACTTGATTCTAAAGGCCATATTAATTCATAAACCAAAGAACGTCAAAACTATAATAGCAAACATCCAAGAATAAAACAACACTTTGGAATTCACAAACCTGCATCACAGTAGCAACAAATGGGCGGGCTGCTGGAACAAATCCAGCAGCCCCAATCTGGATTGGATCCTCTACAATCAGGTTCGAAATTGATATTAAAGCCTTTCCTGGTAGACCCACAATGGATTCAGGTCAGTTTAAGGCATTTATGAGCAATTTCGGGTTATCCTTTGGCCCGATTATCACCATCCAACAAGTACTTCCAGCTCCCAATTCAATCCAATAACCGATGCTTCTACAATTTCGGCCCTTTAGCAGGCCAAATCGGCATGTTTCATGTCAAATCAGCATGCTTCCAGGTGTTTCCATCAAACCTGGTTCTGGATGAGACGATTTTGTTGCAGGTGAAAACTGTCGCTACAGCCTATACTTTCTGAATTAGATCTATACTGGATCAATTTCGACCTACCCCAGGCCCTTTTAAGATAATTATTTTCATCAACATAATCTCTTACTTGCTCAGATAGAAAACCTCTCAATCAACAAATTCTTAACATGCAAATCAATTCCTGGCAATCTATGCAACTCTTAATTGAATCCTAAAAATCAAAATTCAAACTCCACCTGATAAGAGTAAAAGACACACAGAAAATGACACTGTGAATGGTGGAGTTGCCTGCTATATAGGAAGCAATATTCAAACTTAATGACTGCAAGCAAAAAGGATATAAACAACCAATATATATGGATACAAATAAATCGCCCATTTGGAATGCCCTGCATGCTATTTTGCACCAAGGCATAAAAAGGCTTACTCTGATGGAGCCATAGGGGATGACATATTCTTTGAACTGGAACAAGATATATTGAGATTCCAAATGCAAGGTATTGTTATCCGAACAGGAAACTTCAATGGGAGAACTGGAGACAAACAAGCCACTATCCGTACCTGGGAAGATGATCCTCTTTGGTTTAGAACCATGGAGGAAGGATGAGGTGACCAAACAAGGCTGGAACAGACATTCCGAGGATCGGCTCATAACAAGGTCCGGACACCAATTATTAAACCTATGCACCAAGGCTGAGCTCTTGATGTACAATAGGATCAGCAAATTTCTACGGTCTAGGACATGTACATGTTGACCAAGGAGCGTGACGGACTATCTGATCATCTCACGGGATAATTTGGAGATGATTTCAGACTTTGAAATAAGAGCGGATTGCCTTGAATCTGATTATACACCAATCAGATTCTCCCTAGGTGCCACATACCGGATGTGTATGGAAGACAAAATCTGCCAAGGTAATTGGGATGGCACTATTGATGACATGAATAAGAAGCTGTTGAGTATCATAACAGAAGCCACGGAGCAATGTATGCCAAGGCGTGTGTGCAGAAAGGGTTATAATGCAAGTTCTGGTATGACCAAGCATGCCGAATAGCCAAAAGGAATTGGAGGAACTTCATTGATGGCAGCAAAACAGCCCTGAGAAGAGCATATCAGAAGATCATAAGGCAAAAAAAGAGACAGTTTATACTAAAGCAATAGGAGACCCTGATAAGCCAATACCAAAACGATCCAAAGTCCTATTGGAAAAAACTAAAAAGCAATAAGTACAAAGAGATTCCACTTGCTGCAAGTGAGCTATGGAATCAAGTTATGGGCTTATACCATGATGCCAGCATCGAGGCCCCACTAAAAGTGAGGTCTGATCTGATTTTCAAGCAGGAAGAAGTGGTTACTGGCATTGATAGTCTTGCAAATGGCAAGGCAAAGGATCAAAGTAGACGTTGTATTGAGCATCTCAAATGGGCAGGAGGCAGTATCCATGCAATAATAGCACGCATGTTCATCTTGGCGATGCAGCAAGGATTCCCACAGGATTGGCAGCTCAATCGGATTGTTCCAGTGCATAAGAGTGGCTCCATAATAAATGGCAACAACTACAAGACTCTAATGGTGAGTAATCTATTCTCTAAATTACTTGCTAATATTGTGGAGAAGAAAATTAGTCTCTGGGCTGAACATAATGACAAAAGAGCCAAAACACAGGCAGGTTTCATGGCTCAAATGTCCACACTAGATCATTTGCTTGCATTGAAATGCATTTTTGACTCGGTTAAGGGAACCAAGAAACCTCTACATGTGACATTTATAGATTTTCGCAACGCATTTGACAAAGTCCCCAGGAACAGACTATGGAAAAGAATGGAGCAATTATGTGTCCTTAAGCATTTACATGATGCAGTCCAGATGCTCTATGAGAAAGTTTTGGTGCAGGTATCGATGCCATTTAAAAATGAAATACCGAACATTGGAGTGAAACAAGGGTGCCCTCTGTCTCCTACTATATTTGGTCTCTTCATCGATAGTCTGGAGGAATGGTTGCATAACAATTGTGATGGTGGCACTGAGATCCAGGGGTATATGATCCAATTGCTCTTGTATGTTGAGGATGTGGTGCTCTTTTCACGGTCTTAGATACACATGCAACAACCGATCGATCAATTGGTGTTTTTCAGAACAAAACAGGGGATGCAAGTTAATCTAGAGAAGACCAAAACTATGACGATAGGTGCTCCCAAGCAAGAACATGGATTTCTGTATCTGGATGAAAAAGTTGAGACATGTGAGACATATAAATACCTGGGACTCACTACTTGGCAGAAATCATAAATGGCATCAATGCATATTGTAAAGAATTGAAAGTGGACAGAAGGCATTATATTCTATGCAAAGCATGCGGAAATCTCACATATGATCATGGCCACTAAAGAAAAAAAGCGTATGAATCCTTGGTCCAAAGCATAATTCTACGGGGCTGAAATGAAACTGGGGGCTGCCACAATGTTCATGGGATGGTATTGAGCAGGCACACAAGAAGTTTCTTAGGCTAGAATTGGGTGTAAAGGCACAAACCCCATACCCGATGATGCTGGCCGAATGTGGCATTATGCCACTTGCATCAGATACCTTGCCAAGATAAAAAAGATGGATGTCACACGCATTCCTTACCATGCTTGTTTGAGCACCGAATACAAGGGATGGTTTGCCAATGTAATATCATGGTTTGCAAGATAGGATATTTTGTGGGAAGAGGCACTCTCGATTGATAATCTCTTGAACATGGGTTTATGATAAGGTTAGAAGAAAGATGTGGATGAGTCCAAAAACAAAGATGATATTATACAAGATGATTATGAATCCTTCATTGAATGAGGTAGCACAATTAGCATAGAACATATCGATAAAGAAGAGACACAATATCAGAGAATGGCTCGGCCACACCATCTAGGTGTGGAGGTTGGAAGATGGGGTACCATTAGAGAACTATGAGATGTTGTTAAGTATGTGATAAAGATGATATAGAGGATGAAGACCATGTCATACTTAAGTGCTTGATCTATAGTATGTTACGAGCAAGGTATGGCATCAACATGGTGAATTGCATTACCTTTTTTGGATTGGATGGAAATAGAATAGGATCTTTCCTAATTGAGACGCTACAGCATAGAGAGAGTTGTACAAAAATGTAAATATTTTACTAGATGAAGATGATACATTGAATGAGAGTGAGGAATTAGATGAGGAAATGGAAATCCATCTAATTTTTTATGATTATGATGTATGATGATGTCGTCTTATAGGTATGTGAGGTCTCCCAAAAGACGTAATACAATTCACTTCACTTCACTTCACTTCACTTCTCATTGAAGACACTTATAAATATGTTATCCCTCAAGGGGGCAGTTACTGAATATATGTGGGGGATTGGGCCTAGTTGTATACAATGGGATTGCCAAATATCCTTTCTCAGGGAAATGCACATCAGTTGGCTCGGTGGAAACATGCTCGAGTGTGGTGGATTACCTAGTCGCTGGGGAACACTCAATGCAAACAATACTTGACTTTTACATTGGGACTGCCGAGTCGAGATCACATCTTTGCTAATCTTTGAACTAAAACTTCCGAGCAAGATGAATCACATGGTACCGGTAAGAGCTATACCAGCTTTCCTTTGATTTTCACAAAGCAAAGGATTACATGGATCTATGTGAGCATAAAGTTAAAAATGTGCAATGGCTAGAAAAGGCTAGTGATATAGATGATAAGCTTAGTGCTATCCTGCTAGATGCTGCAAATGAATGTTTTAGCTGTTTTCAAAGAGCCAGGGGCTGCCATGCAACCATTGATTTAATAATGAATGCAAGCAGTTGCGTAAGCTATAGAAAGAAGCTAAAGGATATGATAAGTTGGAAAGGAGAAACATTTATATAAAAATGATAAGAAGAAAAAAGAAAGAATACACAACAGTTACACAATTGGAAATGGTAAACATGATAACAAAGGACCCGAAAAAATTCTGGAATAAGCTGAAAAGTAAGGCGGCTAAAGTGGCAGAATTATATCTCGATGGACTTATACATCAGATTAAGAAGCTGTACTATGTAGATGGGACTAGATGGGATCGACGAGAGATTAGGAAAGAGCAATGATAATTTATTGATCCACGCTGTAGATGTTGAGATGGGAATTCACAAACTTGCCAATGGGAAGGCATCAGACATGCTGGGCTAAAGGCTGAGATGATTAAGTGGGTAGGACCAGCGACGGCAGAAGTGATTGGTAAATTGCTGAACGCCGCTATACGGGATGGTTTCCCACATAGCTCGCAAATGAACAGGGTAGTACCAGTGCATAAATCAGGGGACACCGGGGATCCCAATAACTACATACTGATCATGGTAAGCAGTCTCTTTGTAAAGCTTTTTGCGACCATCGTAGAGCATAAAATAAGCTCCTGAGCAGAAGAAAATGGAAAAGATCTAATATGCAAGCAGGGTTTAAACCTATAAAAGCCATAGTGGACCATATCTTGGTGCTCGGGACTATAATAGATTCGGTAAAAAAGACAAAGAAGCCACTTTGCACGCTTTTATTGATTTCTCTAAGGCTTTTGATACAGTAAGAAGAGCAAATATATAAAAAAGAATGGAGAAACTAGGGGTTTCAACACATTTCGAATCGCGGTTGGCACATTATATGAAAAAGTTTGGGTACACTTATCTTTCCCTCTGCCACAGGGTGTGGGAATTAAAAGCAATATTGGGGTTAAGCAGGGATGTCCGCTGTCACCTACTTTGTTTGGCATCTTCATTGATGAGTTGGAAGATTGGATATCTAAAAGTGGAGGAGATGGAGCAACGCTAATGGGATATGTAATATTCCTACTATTATCGTTGACGATGTGGTCATATTTTTGAAGAAGTGGCGGGCCACAAAACACTTAAAAGCTCTAGCGTGATATATGCCAAGAATATGGCAAAAGGCTTTAGGCCTTTTGGGCCATATGGGCCTTTGGACCTTTGGGCTTTTGTCCAAAGGAGGCTTTGGTCCAAAGAGGGACCAAAGGGGTGCATGCTATATAGTTGCTTTCGGGGAGAGCTATGGGGCGGTATGTGTCTGGCACGAGGGCTCGTGGTTGGATGGTGAGATAGCGTGCCACGTCAAGTGTCTGTTTTAGTGGTATCAGAGCGTTAAGTTTCAACGGGTATTCCATTAGAGATGGGATTGGTGCTTACACAAGTAACTCCAAGCAAGGCATACTCATGGTTGTTTCGTTGTGGATTTTGCGGATCCCCACTTGTGTTTGGCACAACGAGTATGAATTCTAGTATGGCTAAGCTATGCTTTGTTGTCGGGTTCTGGCCTTGGCAAGCATAGAGCTATGCATGTAAGATAATGAGGTTTTTGTCTTAAAGTACTTAAAATATGTCCCTTGGTTTATGACCTTGTGGAGATATTCTTAAGGAGGCAATAATCTTAAGGAATGTGTGGATGTTAATGATATAGATAAGGAACGGCCAAGGCCAAGGCCAAGTATATGCCATATCTTATTTAGAAGACACACTTTAGCACAAGTATATGCCATGAAAGTTGCCTCATGACATAAAAAAAAAAGTTATACGTTATGAATAAAGACAAGAAAAGGTTGTCCACAAAGGGGAGTCTTTATTGAGTTTAGAAAAAAAAAAATTCAGGGCACGTATTCCTTTTGGTGGCAAAGTATTCCTTTTGATGGCAAAGGGGTAGACTAATTCATAAGGAATAGTCTAAACCAAAGATGTCTTTACGTGAGTGTTCAAAGCTAAACATTAGGACTTGCCATATCAAAGTTAAAAGATATGACATGAAGATAAAAGTTAAAAGATGGGAATAAAGGTACATAAAGGACATCAACAAGGGGGGCCTTTATTGTACAAAGACAATAATGGCACTTGTGTATTGATTGTGGCACGCCTATATTAGGGCTCAACGTGTATGTTAAGGCTCAAGCACGTTGGTTGATGTACAACTCAAAAGCTCATGCTTAAAGAAGGACATGATAGTTGGTACCAATTTTTGGACTATTCTCTCACACCAAAGACCCTCGTGTTTTCCTTGATGCTCCCTTTGAGACATAGAACATACATATGTCTATTCTCAAGGACAAAGGGGATAAAAGTGGCATGAGCATAGGGTTCTGGCGTTAGACTCTACATGATAGAAGTAGCAACAGAAAATCATTCTGGCTAAGTAGATGATTTGCATTTTGGATTGCCTAAGTTATCTCTTAGATCCACAATGTCTCAAGGTCAATAGGATTTAGTTGTCTTTGTTAGTATTTTATTTGGTCCTGTAATGCAGGGCAGTCTCCCTCTGGTGTGCAGTTGTGGTTGGTGATGCTTAGGTTGTCACCAAGGAATGGGTGTTACGAGTTTAATCCTTTAGTTGATTGGGTACTAGTACCCTTGGTTAGCCTTGGCTAGCGGGACTGAGACCTTTGAAGTTGTTGACAAAAAAATTTATTCTAACCCCATTCCAATATTTTATAGTTTAAACGTTTGGCAATGAAAACTCGTTCTGTGTAGTTGGTGGTTTTGCGTCCTAAGTCTAGTGCAACTCCATTGATTGAGTGTCAAACTGTCTTTTTGCAATATTTTGTCTTCTTCCTGGAAAAGAATTGCCTAATCAAGCTCCTTCTTGGAGAATGCATGGCCAACAAACAAAGATTCGGCGCCAACTTGGTGAGTTCATTCAAATTGGATTGATCCGCTATAGTTTTTCACCTTTTGGTGCTCTTGTCTTGTTGGTCAAGAAAAAAAGATGGTTCTTTGCGCCAAAGTTCCAAGGCTCCAAAGTTTATAGTCGTCTTCATCTTAAGTCCGGATGTTGACAACTTCCACTTGCACCCAAAGATGTGCATAAGACTGTGTTTCAGACAACGTTTGGACATTATGAGTTTTTAGTCATGCCGTTTGGACTTACAAATGTGCCAGTTTCTTTTGCGAGACTAATGGGGCGTATATTTGAGGATATGCATGGGGCTTATATTGTCATCTTCTTTAATGACATATTGATTTAGTAAGTCTGAAGAAGACCATTACTTGCATTTGCGAGAGGTTTTCCATCAGTTAAGAGAGGAGTCTATTATTCTTAATCCTAAGCAAAGTATCATTTTCCAATCGGAAATTGAGTATTTGGATCATATTGTTTGCACTCAGGTCTTAAAGGGTCAAAGCATGGAGCTGGGGGGCATTTTTGCGCCAGCCAAGCACCCCCTAAGCACCTAATGTGGGAAATTTTACTTATTTTTATTTTTTTTTTTCTATAACTCCGATGAAGCTGAAATTTTGTATTCCAAGGCGTAATATGAATGCGTTTCAGGGAAAAATATCAAAAAAATAAAAGAAAAATATTTTTTAAAGATACAAAGAAAATAGCTCCGGAAAGCACCCCCTAAGCACCATGTGTCGCTGACACAAAAAGTGTCCCCCACCTCCATGCTTTGACCCTAAAGTGGATCCCCGTAAGGTACAAGCAATTGTGGATTGGCCAGTACCTACTTCGGTTGCTGCATTTCGTTCCTTTTTGGGCTTATGCAGTTATTATAGGAAGTTTGTACATAATTTTGCTCGTTTAGCTTCAGATCTATATTTGTTGCTACGAAAAGATGTTCCTTTCCAATAGAATCATAACCATCACTTCGCTTTCCAAGTTTTAAAGGATGCCATGGTTAATCTTCCTGTTCTGCGTTTGTCAAAGTTTGGTCGACCTTACTTGTTATGTGTTGATGCAAGTGGTATGGCTTTGAGTGCAGTTTTGATGCAGGATGGTCATCCTATTGCTTATGAAAGTCGAAAGTTTTTTTTTTTTGATACGGAAAGTAGATATAGTGTTTATGATAAAGAATTTCTAGATGTCATTCATGCTTTGAAAGTGTGGCGACACTATCTTTTAGGGTCGACGGGTCATATTTTGACTGACCACCAAAGCATTAGGCACATTATTTCGCAGAAAACATTATAAGAAAGGCAATTGAAATAAGTTGCTTTTATAAAGCAATATGATTTCTTAGTGGACTATCGTCCTGGTAAAGAGAATGTTGTGGCGGATGCTTTAAGTAGGCGTTATGCAGTTTGTTCTCTTTCTATAGCACAATCCAACCATTTGGAGGAAATGAAGCCGTTGTATGCCAATGACCATGATTATAAGGATATTTGGTTATTGGCTCAAAGTGGCAATGCATATGGATATAAGATCGTTAATGGGTTCTTATATAAAGGTCCAAAGCTATGCATTGTTCGTGACTTTAGATCACTTATTCTTAGAGAGGTCCATGATGCACCTACTGCGGGTCATCGTGGCATGGGGGCGACTTTGGCAAAGCTTGAACCATACTTTATTTGGCCTGGATTGCAGAGAGATGTTTTGATTCATATTCGTTATTTTGCTACATATTCTAAACAAGGTGCACCCTGGACTATCACCGTCGTCGGATTCGTCGATCCTACGACCCAGATCGTATGTTGGGGCCTCTTGGCACCACTCGTTTCGCTTATAGTCATTTATGATTGGAGGCGCCTATGATTTTGAAATATGAAATACGATTTCGCCTAAGGTTTTAAGGGAATATCGAACCTCTATACGGCTTTGCCCAAGATTTTAGAATATGAAATACGGGGGTTCGAACCTCTAATGTCCTAATAAGACTATTTTAACTAATGTACACAGTGAGCTAATATGATTTTTTTTATCTTGATTCTCTATTTTTTTTTATAACAACCTATTCAATTGTTTTAGGGATATATAGTCTATGGTTTCAGGAATTGTTATTTTTACATCCATATCAAATCCCCCTGAAACCCCCTGTTATTTTGCTACATATTGTCACTTGCCAACAGATAAAGAAAGCGAACAAGTAACCTCCTGGTGTTCCTTGAGATATTTAGGCTATGTGTGTTGCCTAAGGATACAAGTAAATTCTGCAAGGCATTATTTATGCAATTGGGAACTGACACTGCATTTCCCCAAGAAAATGATGGACAACTTGAGGTGGTGAACAAAGTTACTTGTTCCATCTTAAGAGGCTTTGTCAATGAACATCAAGAACGTGGCAAGGATAATTACCTATAACTAGATTTGTATACAACAACACTTATCAGTCTACTATAAAGATGACCCCTTTTAGATGACCCTATGGTCACCAGACGGGGAGCCACTCTTTCGAGTGTGTGTGGATGTTCCAGCTGCTGATGATTTGCTTATTGAGCATAAGGATCTCATAGACTTGCTTCAGGCTCGTATTCGAGATGCTTAGGCGTCTTTTGCAAATAAATCATCTAAGTTGTGGCAACCAATGGTTTTTTTTTAAGGAGATTGAGTATGGATGAGGATCCATAAAGGCCACTTTAAGAAAGATGCGCCCAAGAAGGATCTTAAGTTGGCACCCCATTTCCATGGATCATTTCAAGTTATAAGTGGTCAATGAGAGTGCATATCAATTATGATTGCCTCAATGTTAGAAAATGTATGATATAGTGAATGTATAATTCCTAAAAGCTTATCAAGGTAAAGACTTACCTCCAGTTGAGAGGTTAAGTAAGCCAGAATTGATTGGTATTTCCAAAGTTCTAGAATCGGAAAACAATTTTGGAAGACAAAATCCACTAGTGGTTCAAGACATTATTTGGTAAAGTTTGCTCACAAACATTTGGAGGATGCTTCATGGGTGCGTGGCAAAGTTTTAGAAGCTTATCCGGATATTCTTAGGGAGTATAAAGATCGGAAAGCAACGAAGTCGAGAGACAAGAAGTCCAAGGACATGCTTCTACTAGCCGGCCTAAGCGAGGGCCAAGGAAGGACTATGCTCGGATGGCTAAAGGTATTTAAACACCCTTTTGCAGCAGAGGACTGTTGAAATGTCAAGAGGGAGGGAATGATATATGCCAGGGGCGTGGCAAAAGGCTTTTAGGCCTTTTGGGCCATGTGGGCCTTTGGACCTTTGGGCTTTTTTGTCCAAGGAGGCTTTGGTCAAAGAGGGACCAAAGGCGTGCATGCTATATAGTTGCTTTGGGGAGAGCTCACAGGGGCAGTATGTGTGTCTTGGTGAGGGCTTCGTGGTTGGGTGGTGAGATAGCGTGCCACGTCAAGTGTCTATTTTCTTGGCGACTTTACGTGAGTCGGCGGACATGAGCATCAATCTATCCAAAACTAAAATTGTGATATTTAGCACCCGGATATGCTTTCTATTATAAAGGGAAAAAATGGATATAATATCTACCTATAAATATCTAGGTTTGCTAGTAGATCAATCATCTGAGATGGAATAAAGGCGTGAATCAAAAGAGTTGATGGAAATTTGAAAGCCTTGTTTCCAATGCAGCGACAGTGCATTGTGGATTTTGGGTTAAAGAAAAGACTGTTCTCTTCCTTGGTTCAACAGGCAGTCTTGTATGGATGTGCGATATGGAGGCCAAGTTTATCATTGGATAGATGGAAGAAAGTAGAAAGAGTCCAAAAGAAATTCTTACTTGCTGAAATGGGAGTAAAGGTACATATGCCTTATGCTATGCTGCTTGCAGAGACAGGTCTGATGCCATTAGAGGGCGAAGTCCTATGCCAGACAGTCGTATATGTGTGGAAACTGAGGGCTTTGGATGACCAAGCTCTACCGCATGCTGCCGTGAAGCACAGTGAGAGCAAGGGATACTGACTTTCTTAAATGGTTTCAAAAATGGGGCATCGCGGTTGAGACTATCCTACCAAATGCATTGCAAGCAAGGATATATATTTGTAGACTAAATTATTATTATAGTACATGTTCCTGCCTAAGTTATGATTGCTTATTACATACCTCTTACCCGTATCGCTTTCTTCATTGTTCATTTCCCTCTTATTAATTTTGGACCTTTCGGTCATGGGAGATTCCACAAAATCTCCCACATCAAAGGTCACTATTTTTTTGACATTTAATTCTCCTGCACGAATCAATGGTGCAATGAGATTACCCTGGCCAACCCTAAAGCTTTCACGACAACAATTTCACATGGTCAGCATATCAGGCGTGGCAACCCAATGGCAAGGATCGACGTTCCTGGTCATGAGATAGGATGCCCGAACAATACGCTGCACCTCGGACCTAGAGGCCTCATCATCCCCCGGGCGGCGGGGATTCCGGATACCCTCCTCGCAAGATGCTTAGAGGGATCCAAAGTTTAACCGGACCCTTGATCAGCCACTTACCTGCTCCAAATGAAGTAACTAAGCAAAGAAACTTGCAGTTCAGAACAAAATAAGTAGGAATTCACGTCTTTAAACTTCCATTAGACATAAAAAGACCAACACCTCCAAGGGTGCACCAGAGGCCACTTAGGTCCCAACCTAACTATACTCTCGCGCACGCTTAGAGGGGTCCCACCTTTCAAGGTCCATAACTTGTGCTAGACATATCCAAATCGGCCAAAATTTGCTGCATTAGAACCTTAAAATTGTATAGAATCCATTTCTAGCTCCAAATTAACCTAGGAACATCAAACTTCATCTCAAAATGCCAAAAGTTTTAGAAACCCTAAAACTTTTAGGGTACAAGATCCCTATAAATACCCTCATAACCCCTAAACCACACCTACAAAGTTGCTCCTGCGCCCAAGGCGATCTTCCACCTCCCACGCCTTCCGGTTCCATTTGATATTGACAAAGACGCTTCTCCCTCATGGCTACCGCATCCTTCATCAGCTGGTACAGCGCCTCTCCCCACATTGCTCAGGTAGATGTTAACCTAGTATTCCAACTTTTCCAGAAAGAATTTGACTTAACGGCAACCCTGAATTCAAACCCATTCTACCAGCAAGTCCTGCAAGAATTCCAAGAGAAAGTAGCTCTAGCTTGCAAGAAATACCCCCATGCATAGGGTGCTTTGTAGAAGGCGTATTGCAAACGACCCTTAGTCATATACCCAACATTGCGAAATTCTTTGCGAGAATAGAACCGCGCCTACCCAACTACATGACCACCGGCGCAATGTAAAGAGATTTTTTCTCTTACAAACACAGCTTTTAGCACTATATTTATTCTATAGGGCCCAAACCGTGGTAGGTGAACCATCAATCCGCCACTAGAGATCACACCCTGGACTCGCCGGCAGACGAACAACTACCGCTTTGAGTACGAAGCAAATCCAGCTTAAATCATCAGAAGAAAGTGAGGACTCGTAAGAGGAAAGCGAAGATGAAATGGAAGTGGACCCGAGCAGAGGAAGAACGCCGTGAAGCGAACAAGATGTTAGCCATTTCAAGGCCGACAGGGACACCGAGGATAGCACAAACCAATCTAAAATGGGAATAACAAGTCTAGCACCATCATAGTCGATTAAGCGTGAATATTTGTTCCTAAACGATATTAAAACCTTCGAATCAAGGGACAGAGGCTATCGCGTCGATTTTAACTCCTCCACCTTCTACCCGGCAGCTGGACTTAGAGGATTTCATCGACCAAGAAGCGGATGACTTTCGGTGCAAGTAAAGGGAAGCGACCACATACACGGGGACACACCATGTCGGATATAGAAGCCTATAGCACTATCGAGGAGGCATGATGGCGGAAGAACAACTCCCTACTGAGAGGAGGAGTTTGTGGCACTCCAAGAGCGGATGGGAATAAGGGGAAGACAACAAGAGCACTTCAAGCGTAATCTTCTTCACAAGAACCATTACCAACGTTCCTAGGGAGAGCCCACGAACTTGACAAGTGTCTAACGCTCTTCCATGATTACGGGAAGAATTAGTTCAAGTAACGCCGGTCGGATGCATCAAGGCGCGAGGTCTACCCCAGGAGTACGGGGGACTCTCTGAGCCCGAGCGACTTAAATACTATCTCCGGCTCCTAACGGGGCGGTAGAATAATAGTATTTCATAAGCTTTTCAGCCCCGCGGAGGGAAGCCGTGGTGCATGCTGATAGCACTTTCGGGTTTTGGCATGCACGCACGGCTATCAGAAAAAGTCGACCATGTAATTTTGGTGAAGCAGAGAACGGCCTTGAGCATTTTCGACTTCGCGGTACCCCACCTTCGACAAGGTAGGTTGGCAGTAACAGCAGCTCATACCTCCGATAAACGGGTGGAAGAGCTAGCCTTAGCTATCCGAGGGGGATCATCGAGGGATATACTCCGGAACTTGGGACGTACAGTGGGTACAACCCAAGTGAAGAAATTCCTTGAGGATCACCCATCCCATCAGTAAATCAATGTAACGGGAATCATGACTATTGTATTAAGTTAATATATCGGATATATATTGATAAAAATATAAGATCTTTTAAATTGCATTTTAAATGTCTTTTTGATATCTTTGCCTTAACAATCATATCATTCAAACTCTTAATGCAACCAACAAAAGAACTCATGATAAATGGTGCCAATGCAATATATGCAGCTAGAACAGCCAGGAATGTCGAATTTGAATTCCAAGCCCAAGGCGATCAGACACCACCGGAACAATTCCAGCCTCGGAATCTGTTCGAAGAGTACTACGCACCGACGCCAGAGGAAGAAATCTCGCAGATGAGGTCAGATCTGCAAGAAATAAAAGCCATATTGGCCGGCAGGGGAAATAACAGGCAGGACCAGAACGTGCAAGCCCCAGAGGCCCGTTCTCAACACAAGGGAAAAGAAAGAAAGAAGCGGCCGCGGATCTTCTAGCTCCGGTTCTTCGCGGCTTCCGGACTCCAGCCCCGAAGTCCGAGAAAGAAACAGAAAAGGACCGCCCGAAGGGAAGAAAGAATAAGGGTAAGACAGCCAAGCCAATTTGACTACCAGAAAAAGGTCGACTCGGCCTTGAGTAATGTTTGGAAAGCCCCCAAGGCAGGAACAGTTTTTACGGCAAAACAGATCAGGGATGGAAGCCGGCTATGGCTAGACGAGATGGCCGAATATGGAAATGCTTACGGTATGAAGGATAAGGATAAGAGGCGAGGTAGCCACCGCTAACCCGAAAGGGGCAGCCCGCGATTCAAATGGTGGAGGGGCTATGCAAAAGCCCATGGGATGAAAGCGAGACAAGTCTGAGGTTCACAAACCATGAAGGCCTTAAAAACAACACTATGTCCAGAGAGCACAAGTGCCATCAGTCTGCAAGCATTCCAAGGTTGCATGGGGAATAACCCGTGCACGTAAATATCCGGAGGAGTTCATGAGGTTAAAGCTTTATGTGCGAAACTTCGGAGAGAAGAGCGGTGGAAGGCTATGTGGAGGGCCTGAATGAGGATCTACGGAAATTAGTCGGGGCCCGGAACCGGCTGGCCGAGATTGAGAGGCGAAGCAAAGGCCATAAGCTTACAAGGATCGGGACGCAATAGTGAACCAAAACAATTGGTATGACAAAGGAAAAGAGTATGGAGGCCATAGCCCAAGAGCAACCAAATCGTCACCGCCAAAAGCGCCATACTCGGGAAATCAATGAAGCGGCCGACGAGAAAAAGCACGTCAGCTTCAAAGACAAAGGACAAGGGGAGGCTCAAACTACTCAAAAGCAGTCAAGCGGTTCCTCAACTCCATTCCGAAAAGAAAAGTGGCAAGAATGCATAAGCGGTTTGTGCTTCCGGTGCTTCCGGCGGGGCATAGAACACACAAACCGTGATGAATGCAAACACTTGCGGAGATGGGAGGTTGGGAGACCCATGAGGAAGAAGAGAAGGACGAAGGGACGATGACTTTATCCATGGTGAGTGTCATATCTTTGCCGCCATAGATCTGAGAAAGTGCAAGAGAGCGCACCAAGTAATATCCACAATTGGTAAGATAGCCGCCAAATCTTTCATAGTCCTCATAGACTGTGGCAGTTCCCACAATTTTGCATCACCAAGGATGGCGAAATGCTAAAGTTAAAAGCAAGAAAGTCCAAGCCCAGGGCAGTGAGTGTTAGCTAAGCCAGGAGCCATTAGGCACTGCTAGCGGGCAAGAGGGTGAATTTCAATATAGACTTACCCCGGCATCAACATTGGAATGGGGGAAGAGATCATGAACATCGGAAAATATGACCTCATCATAGGTATGGAATACCTCAACCCGGCAAAAGCAGTAATAGATTGTGGGGAGCGGAAGGTGAAGCTCACGGCGTCCAAGCAGGGAAGAAGATTATAGAGATCACGTAAGGGAAGGAAGTAACACCTATAATGCAATGCATGTCGAGTAAGAAGTTACTTAGATGCATGAAAAGGCAGCAAGTTGCATACATCTTCAAATTAGAACTTGCCGAAGAAGAAGCGCCAGAGGATAAAGAAGATAAATCAGTAAGCAAGCTACCCGCGGGTAGCCAAGCTAATAAAGGAGTTCCATGACTTGTTCCCCGGATGAAATCAAGGAGCTTCCGCCATATAGAGGTGGAGTCGCGAAATTGCACTTTTCGAACCGTGCACCAAGCCCACAAGTAAGGCACCGTATAGAATTGAAGAAGCAATTGCAAGAGCTATTAGACCTAAGGTTCATAAGGCCTAGTGTCTCTCCGTTCGGAGCCCCCATCTTATTCGTCAAGAAGAAGGATGGAAGCTTGAGGATGTGTATTGACTACCGTCAATTAAACAAACACACCATCAAGAACAAGTATGCCTTACCAGGCGAGATGATCGATGGATCAGCTACACAAGGTGCGGGGTCTTCTCCAAAATAGACTTAAGGTCTGGCTATCATCAAATCAGAATTAAGGAGGAAGATATCCACAAAACGGCGTTCCGGACGAGATATGGCCACTATGAATTCACAGTGATGCCATTCGGCTTATCTAATGCCCCAGCAACGTTCATGAGACTCATGAACGATATCTTTCGGGAATTCCTCGACACGTTTGTTATCGTGTTCTTTGATGACATTTTGGTGTATAGCAAATTCCTGGAGGAGCATATTCAGCATTTGAGGAGGGTACTCGAGAAGCTGAGGAGGCACCAGCTTTATGCGAAATTGTCGAAATGTCATTTCGCAACCGAAAGAGTGGAATACTTGTCAGCAGACGGCATCTCCACCGATCCCGCAAAGATCCAAGCGGTGATTGAATGGCCGGCACCAAAGAACATACACGAGGTGAGAAGTTTTTTGGGCTTAGCAGGATATTATAGAAAGTTTGTCAAGAACTTTGCTAAGATAGCAGCACCTTTGACGGACCTCACCAAGACAGAAAAGATAAAAGACTGGGTGGCACATTGGCAAAAGAAGGCTCAAGCAGGATTTGAGAAGTTGAAGGAAGCCTTAACAACCGCCCCCGTCTTAACATTGCCAGATCCAGAGAAGGACAAGCTAGTTGCAACTGATGCTAGCAAGATTGCGACGGGAGCAGTCTTAATGCAAGAAGAAAGAGTCGTAGCATACGATTCACGGAAGATGAACGACGCAGAGACTCGCTACCCGACACATGATCAGGAACTATTGGCAGTGGTAAGAGCTCTAAAAATCTGGAGACACTATCTATTGGGAAGGAAGTTCCAATTAGATACCGACCAACAGAGTCTACAGTACATCTTCACGCAACCATTATTGAATTTGAGGCAAAGAAGATGGATGGAGTTCATGGAAGAGTACGACTTCGAGATTGTGTACAAGCCAGGGAAACTCAATGTGGTTGCAGATGCTCTGTCAAGACATCCCTTAACAACAAGAGTGCATTGCAATGCCATATCAACACTCACCAGTGAGTTTGGCAAGAAAATAGAAGAAACGTTACCAACGGACAAGGACTTTCAGGAAGTATGGGCAAGCCTTTCTAAGGAGACAAGAACAGACAAGGAGAGAGAAACCTTCAAACATTTTAAGAAGGAAGGAAATCTCTTGTACCATAAGAATAAGTTATGTGTGCCAGAATCATCTGGAGTCAGAAGGTTGATTCTCCATGACACCCACAACAGTCCAATAGCCGGCCACGCAGGTTTCACGAAAACCTACTTCAAGATAAGAAGTAGTTACTATTGGCCAGGCATGAAGAAGCAGATAGCAAGGTATATACGCGAGTGTCAGCTATGTCAACAGACCAAAGCGGAGCAACTACGAATTCCAGGGGCATTAGAGCCATTGCCAGTACCAAACCCAAGTGGGAGATGTCGGCATGGACTTCATTACAGGGCTCCCTAGAACCATAAGGGGCAAAGACGCCTTAATGGTCGTAGTCGACAAATTGTCGAAAATGGCGAACTTTGTGCCTTGCAGGAGCACCGACACGGCTTTAGACACGGCTGTCTTATTCACAAGGGAGATTTTTAGACTCCATGGGATGCCAAGAGAAATAATCTCTGATCGTGATTCGAAGTTCATGAGTGCATTCTGGCAGGATCTCTTCAGCACCATCGGAACAAAATTGTCGATGAGCACGGCTTATCACCCTCAGACAGATGGGCAGACGGAGCGCACCAATCGGATACTTGAGGATATGTTGAGGAATTATGTCTGGAACAAGCAATCAAAGTGGGATGACTTCATCTACTTGGTTGAGTTTGCATACAATAGCACCAAGCAAGAGTCATCCCAAATGTCACCATTTATGATCAACTATGGCTATCAGTGCTTGACACCAGACACTTGGCACAACCCTGTGTCCAACAAGGTAGAAGTATCCCAGCAGATGTTAGCCGAGATGCAACAATTGGTTGAAGAAGTGCGAGAATACCTCTTAGCAGCAAGAAGCCGGCAAAAGAGCATAGCTGATAAGACCTAACAAAGAAAGGGAGTTCCAAGTGGGGGACAATGTTTGGCTGAAGATAAAAGTCAAACAAGCAAAGCTCTGCATCGGCAATTGCAAGAAGCTTGCTCCAAGGTGGGCTGGTCCATTCAAGATTGTCGAAAGAGTCGGCAACCAAGCCTATAAATTGGACTTACCAAAGACACACGAAGATCCATAGAGTCTTTCAACGTGAAGTCTCCCTAAAGAAGCACACCCTAATCCGAGGAAGTATTGGAGACACCGAGTTTACTGGAATTAACGGACGATCAGCTTGAGATTGTTCCTGAGCTTCTTATCGACCGATCCTATAAGAAGACGAGAAGATCTCAATTTCTCCAATACCTTGTGAAATGGACGCACTTACCAGTGGAGGACGCTACGTGGGTATTACAATCAGATCTTGAGAAGCAGTACCCACATGTCATGGAGCAATGCAAGGGTCAGCTCGTCACCGAAGTGGTCGACTCCGAACCGATGGGTGAGTGAGGTAACATAGGAGTCTACTTCCGATGCCACGGAAGTAGTCAACTTGAGAGAAAAGAGGTCATTCAGATGCATGATAGGGAAGCACCCCTAGTCAATGCTTATCACGGGAAGGATCCTTCACGCCCAATTACGGGGAGGACACCAACCTTCACGCAAAAAGCAACTAAAGGTGTAGGCATGAGTGTCATCCTAGGCGCGCTGTCTCCACGGCCATGATGGGAGAAGCATAATCTTCCTATGCCGGGAGATATGCCTTGCATTCATGTAACTGTGTTAATGGGTGGTTCCCTAACAACCAACCCTTATAATAAGTAATCAGGTACTAATGTAGTGTTGAACCTGCAGGCCAATAGAATGACGAACCGGCGGGAGGTTGCACTACAAGAACTTGTAGCATATGTAGTGAATAAATGCTACAAAGGGACGAGAGAACCTTAAGAACAATTTTATCATGTTTAATCTTGATATTATAATTAATGTTGAAGTGAGGCATAAATTAAATGCCTTACCACGTGGTGATTGTAAACATTTCACTTATAACT
Organism: Isoetes taiwanensis; assembly: GCA_021234155.1. Taxonomy (NCBI): domain Eukaryota; kingdom Viridiplantae; phylum Streptophyta; class Lycopodiopsida; order Isoetales; family Isoetaceae; genus Isoetes; species Isoetes taiwanensis. Next base: position 4,162,547 of record JAJEKV010000051.1, read on the forward strand.
TTTAAGTATTATCTTATAATAATTATGTTAATTACATGTACAATCCAAGGTTTTTTTATACAGGTTCTTTTCCAAGGTGGGGAGACTCGTGATGCTGTGGACAACATCAATCCAAGGTGGGGAGAATGTGACATTCCAGAATAATATACGGTATGAATACGTATATTATACTGACACGTCACTAGTACATGTCGACTCAGACGACATGTACACAGCGACCATAAAGGGGTAGTACCCTAGGGTGCGACCCTGTGAACCATTATATTGCACATGTTAAGGCCACATGTGAATATAATATCTTTTGCCATGTGGCAATAGCCCATTGACCAAAAGGGCCCAGCCCTAAATTCGTGGGGATAAAGGGACATAAACCCTAAAAGGGAAACCCTTTCGGTTTCCAGCCCCTATAAGTCGGATTGGAGCAGCATTGGACGCCTTTTCGCCTGAACAGTAGCAGAGGAACCGGAATTCCTAGGTTGCAGCTCGATCCAAGACCAGCAGCCTCGAGATCCAGCAGCATGGACGCTTTCAGAGAAGTGGGAGCCAGCCAAGAAGCGGGTTAGTGGTTGATCCGATAGTTAGATCCGAGTTTTCAGCTCTCATTCGATAGGATTCGTATTCATTCTTAGCTATAGGCGACCCCTACAGCCTAAGAATATGAGACACTAACAAAGGAACCTAACCATGTATGATTAGGTAGATTAGAATAGATGTATTCTACTATTTTCAGTTCTGTTGTGATGATGTTTTGACATTCTATGCGCCACTCTTGTGTATTGGGAAGGGGGGTAGAGACCCAGAGCCCAAGTAGTTGTATGATCCTAGTTTAGCCCATTAATTCCCAATTAATGCGGCCTGTGCATAAGAGGCCGCCTGGCTGTGGGTGGCGGAGCTAGACCGGCTGACAAGGGAGGGCTTGTCTGATCACAGTTGATCCCTCTGGTGCGTAGCGACGGCCGGGGAACATTGTGGGCTAGGCCTAATACCCTGGCACTGCGTGCGGGCAGGGTATGGGCTCGACACCTCTTGGGTGATGCGTCATCCTCTAGGGGTTCAAGTCGTATACGAGCAGTGGCTCTCTAGCTCGCCTGTGATTGGCATGAACCTTCTGGAGGGGAGTGATCTCCTCCTGCCTCATCGGGAGCTGGGGAGATGCAACCCAGTAGTAGCCCCTTTGGCTACGAACCCGGCAGGCTACGGTTAGGCTCCAATACTTCTCAGCCTATCTGCAAAGTATGCACAGGAGGGGCGGATGGAGTGGACTACCCAACGACCATGTTTCTATGCCAGCCAAATCCAATTGCCATGAATTCTGTCTGCCTTGTTATCCGGAGACCCAAGCCGTCAGTCTTTCCCCAAGAGTCTGAGCCTGGGTAGGTTTTCTCCATGTTATGTTGATGTACTGATGTGTTGCTGCAGCTACTGTGATATGGTGGACCACCCTTCGAGGTGGGTATGTTATTGTTGATTGATGTCATGTGCTCATGTGTGTTTATGCTTCCGCAGCTAGATCGATCCCGAGGGAGACGGGATGAATGACACGTCCATTCTTCCCCGTCGGGTTCTTGGCCACTAGCAAGGGCCCGATGTTAGGTGGACGGCCTCATGTCAGCGAGCAGATGCTGGTTTGAGGGATGATCGCCAGTTTGTATACGATCGGGCATCGTATAGGAGCTGGGGCCGTCACAGATGGAGTGACACAACAATATCGGATCCGGAGCTATCCTTTAACCACCAAGATGAAGAATTCAGCAACGGGAGGATGTTTTTTTTCAACGGCACCATCTTCAAGCTTTTTGGGAAGGGATATAGAAGATTTTAAGTGGCCAACTACGCCATCAAAACCACCAGAAATGGGAGATCCTTAATGAAGAAAGTCAACCTCTACATCGAGGAGAAGCAACCCTTCAAGGAGGTCGAAGTCTCGAGCAACTCGGAAGAACGTTACCTTGCGGAAGCAGGCAAGGGGTGAATGAGCTTCTACCAAGGTCGAGGAGCTAGGATCATATAGTCCATTAGGATAAGCTTATGGATGATAGCATCCATAAGGGGATTTGGAGGCATTGCCGGATATTCTTCGTTGAAAGGATTGCCCCAAGATTGGGCTAAGCGTCAAGGATTTGGAAGGAAATACATAGGAGTGACTAAAATTATACACGATTGTTAACACACATCCAACATATTGAAACCACTTGGTGAGATTGATCACCTCGCTAAGAAGGAATCATTACTAGGATAATTGTTGACCATGTATAAAGCTAGTACCTCCAAGGAATAATCCAATCAAATGGAAAGAAGTAATCTAACAAGTCCGGCCAACTTGTTATGATGGCATCAATTCAATTGGTAGGAATATTTCAAGAGAGAAGCCAACTTCTAAAGGGGAATCTCTAGAAGGCAAAAATGGAATAATACATATAAGGTACATCTAAGATAAGAAGTACATTAATCACAGTCTTTTGAGACAAAAGGAATTGTCATGATGTCAAAACCTCCCCGATCTACTCTAAATAATTTAGTAACCCATCGCTTTATGGATAGATATGTTAAACATGATGGCTCCACCCATCATGTGGCTTTTAAATATGTTTAGATATGTTAAACATGATGGCTCCACCCATCATGTGAGGAAACTAAAATATGTTTAGATAAGGCTAATAAATTAAACGTTTTAAATAAGAAGCATGTAACCTCTTAAGGGGAGAGAATAGCTATGATGTTAGGTGCAACATCAATGGAGGGGCTAGGGCGCGTTGAATAACGTCATTTGAAGGGGTGCATGACCATTTTCTTTTCGAAGAAAGTAGGGTCTCAATCTATGAGTGAACCTACCTGCATCTTGGGGGAAAATCATCGTTAAGTTAATCGGCCTCGACATGATAGGCAGGCACCAACCTCGGAATTCATAGAAGCAATGCAACGGCCAGGTCGTCTCCAAGTTAGTCGGCGATGACTTGATAGGGAAGGTGCACTCTAGCCAAGGTGGAGAGAGAGCAACCATCTAGTTAATTGTCATAGGATGCATGATAAGAAAAGCCCCTGCACCAGTAGCCATGACAGGAATTTCGTCATTCCTCATGCCATCTCGATAACAAGTGTAGGCATTCGAGAAGAGCATAATCAGATCGCCATGATAGGACGCATGAAGTCATCGACCATTATAGGAAAAGCATAAATTCCTTACGTCGTGATCAATTGCTAGCATTCATACCTAGGAATGAACTAGTAGCCTAGCTCTTAGTTAGATTAATCAAGGATGTGGACCCCTTTAAAACCACATTGATCATATAATCTTAAGTATATTATTGTGGGGTGCATTGGGAGCACTCCACATAAGGGCATGTATTATAACGTTCTAATAGGTCTTGTTGATAATCTAAAGTTTTGTCTTGTGTAGATATATTGGTTGAGATAAGGAAGAGAATAATCACATAAAATGATAACTAAACCTTTAGGACGATGTAATCCCATCCAAAGACACGTAATTAACCTTCAAGGTCCTTGTAAATATAATAAGAAACTATCTTATTTTAAGTATAGCATGGCTGTAAAAGTATATACATATAAGGTTGATACATCACCAACCAAGAGGCGAGTGAGAGTCACGCATTCAACACTTGGATCTGATGATATAAACCCTAGCTATGTGATTAATAATTGGAACTAATATATCCAATATTACTATAATGTTAACGTGGGAATATTACCTTAAGATAGTTAACTTAACTGCATGCATTAAAGGAGTCAAGAATCATGCAAGATTCCAGGGTAATGCTTATTTAAGATCTTAACTAAACCGTGGTAAGGATGTAATTCCTTTCAAGGATAGGTGTACGACCTTCAGGGTCCTTGTAAAAAAAATAATAATAATTTCATGGATACGTAAGTGCATCGTAGGTATATACTTCTAAGGGTAATGCAAACCCCGAGGAAGAGAATAAGAAGCACATGCTTAATTCTTGTGTATGATAATTAAAACCATAGATATAATCTTGTCTGATGGTCGTGGTCGACAAGCTGTCGAAGATGGCACACTTTGTGCCTTGCAGGACCACAGCGGCTCTCTTCACAAAGGAAATCTTCAGGTTCCATGGTATACCGAGAGAGATCATCTCCGACAGAGACCCGAAGTTCATGAGTGCCTTTTGGCAGGATCTTTTTGCAACGATCCAGACCAAGCTGTCCATGACCACGACCAATCATCTTGACGGATGGGCAAGCCGAAGCGGACCAACGGTAATCTTGGAAGATATGCTAAGAAACTATGTCGGAACAAGCGGTAAGTGGGAAGATTACATTCACTTGGTTGAGTTAAACATAATAGCATAGCGGGGAATCATTCCAGATTTACGCGTTCATGATCAACTACGGCTACCAATGTCTAACTCGGACACTTGGCACAATCCTCGTGTCAAAGGTAGAGGTTTCCACGACAAGCGTTAATCGACATGCGGCAGCTGGTAGAAGAGGTCCGAGGATATCTTCTCGCAGCAAGGAGTCGACAAAAGAGCGTCGCCGACAAGCACCGGACGGTCAGAGAGTTCTAGGTTGGCGACAACGTCTGGCTCAAGATCAAAGTAAAGCAGGCAAAGCTCCGCATCGGAAATTGTAAGAAGCTTGCGCCAAGGTGGGCTGGCCCTTTCAGAATAGCCAAGAGAGTAGGTAATCAATCCTACAAGTTAGAGCTGCCAGCGCACCTGAAAATTCATAAAGTCTTCCACGTGAGTTTGCGACAGAAGCATATTCCAAACCCAGAAGAAGTCTTAGACACGCCAACATTGTTGGAAATGATAGAAGAGCAGCTAGAGATAGTCCCAGACTTGATCCTTGAAAAGGCGATCAAGAAGACAAGGAAATCAGAGTTCCTCCATTATTGGGTCAAGTGGAAACACTTGCCGGTGGAAGACGCGACATGGGTACTTAAGAAGGACCTGATAAGGCAGTACCCACAGTTCATGGAGCAATGGGACGACAAGGTCACCTCCGAAGTAATCGGCTCAGGCATGTCGATTTATGTCTAGATTAATTGATGTGTAGTTAAGATTAATCTACGCACGCAGCCTATGCTAGGTATGGGTTGCATGCGTAATTACCGATGATGGGACCACTACGGTGATCTCTAGGACGTGGTGTAATGTCATTGTAGGCATGACCGCGGTTTTGCTTGAATTAATTAGGCAAATGGTGAACATGAGCAATGTTGCACCATAATGTAAGCATGTCCATAGGGGAAGGACATGCGATTGAAGGTAGAAGTGAATATGGGCGAGGATGAGATCATCAGGGATGTTCTCTAGCTTAAACCCTTTGGGCCATGATGCACTGGGGTATGCATGATCAGGGAGGTCATGCATAAGGTAGCACCCAATCATGGGCTATGATAGGATCATCTTAAACGACCCTTATGCTTAAACCCTCAGGGGCCATGATCGAGTGCGTGGTATAGGCATTATAGGGCGCTGTCTCCACGGCCACGATGGAAGAAGCATCCTCTTCCTACGCCGGGAGATTAGTCATGCATCCATTTAGTTAATTAGATGGGTGGTTACCTTATAACCATAATTTTATTAATAATTAAAACGGTAGGGCAAGGAGGTCGAGCTACGAAGACTTGCAACACAAGTTTTGTTGGAATGTGTTGCAAGGAATGAAGAGTACCTCGAAGGATAATTGGTTATGAAATTGTTAAATCTTGATAAACTTAAATGTCGTATTAAGTAAGGCTAATAAGTACCTTGCTTTAATAGAGTTATGAATTGATAAGTTATTGGGATAATGTAATGTCCTAGTAATGTTTTAAAAATATTACCTTAGAGTAATTCTAGTAATTGCGTAAGTATAATAATAATAAATTGTATGCATCAAGTTGGTTGCAGGACAAGAAGATCCCAAGGTGGGGAGACCCACGATGCTGCGGGCAGCATCATTTCAAGGTGGGGAGAATGTGACGTTCCAGCACAGTATACGGTCCCAGGACATATACTGTACTGCCTCGTCACGCGTACACGCCATCCCGATTGACGTGTACGCCGACGTGTAGCTAAGCAAGTAGCACCCTAGGGGGCAACTTGCAAGTGTGTGCACATTTATTCATGTGTACACTTTAGCCCACTTAATTAATATAGGCAAGTGGGCCACGTCCAATTATCCCACATGCTCAAGGGTTGATGGAAACCCTAGCCCTAACTTATAGTCTATATAAGGCATCTGAAACCCTAACTTTCCATTTTCGTCCACAGCCTTCTAGAGCTCCGTTTTGCTTGCCCCAAGAGCCAATCTCGACTCCCGAAGTCTGTCTGAGCAGCCTAGCTCATCAGCTTCCCTTTCTAGCTTCATCTTCAAGCAGTTCTGCAGCATGGACGCATTCAGAGCAGGAGGAGCAAGCCAGGGATCGGGCATTTTGCCAATTCAATAGTCTAATCCGCCTCCCAGGCATAGTGTAAGTAGGTTTAGCCTATTGAATTGCCCATAACAGCCATCTAGACCTCTAGATATCAAGCCATAACTAAAGAACCTAACTCTGTGATTTAGATTAAATCTTATTCTTTAGTTCTTCTATGATATGTATGTGATGATGATCTCTGTGTGGGAAGGGGGGTAGAGGCCTTAAAATCCTAGTAGTTTGATGCTCCTAGCTAGCCCTCTTTAATGCATGTCCTGGCTCATGATCATGTCCCTCTGGTAATAAAGCCTATCGGGGACTACAGTGCACTAGATCTAATGCTCTGCCACTGCGTGCGGGCTTTGCATGGGTTCGACACTCTAGGGGTGGTGGACACCTTCCATGGAGTTCAGTCGAGTACGGGCAGTGGCCCTCTAGTCACCTTGAGCCAGCATGCCAACCTCTGGTGGGAGCAATCCCTACCTGCCCCATCGGAACTGGGGAGATGCAACCCAGGAGTAGCCCCTCTGGCTATGCATCCGTGAACTCTGGTCAAGTCCCAAGACTTTTCAACCTACTCTGCAAAGTGTGCACAGGAGGGGCGGATGGAGTGGACTACCCTAAGCCATGTTCTTATGCCAGATCCATTTGCCATGAATTCTGTCTGCAGATGACTTCTGGAGACCCAAACCGTCAGTCATTCCTCTTGAGTCTGAGCCTTGGGTGGGATCTCCATATGTGATGTACTGATCTTTGTCTATGCAGATATGTGGTGAACCATCCCTCGTGATGGTCATGTGATGTGATGTATTTGTACTTACATATATGTTTACGCTTCATGACTAGGCCACAGGGGAGGCGAGGGTAAAATGACCCTTCATTCTTCCCCTTTGGAACTCATAAAGGTTGCGTTGATATGTTGAGGGCCTTGTATCAGCATGGAGCTGGTATGGGGATGAACTCTGTTTGTATACAATTGAGTGCAACGTATATGAGTAGGGGGCGTCCGCGGACTTCAAATATAAAGTTCACTACACATAGCCCAACATTCTCTCTCTATATACCATATTAGCTAATATTATGTTATAGTGAATTCTAACTCTCAAATGATAGCATCCAACCAAATAGCTCATGTTAATTTTATAAGGAAATGACCTCCTCCTCCTCATCATTAGCTAATATCACATTGTGACATCTATGTTCAACTTTAACAATTGATGGTCTATGTACAATCTATTTCCACTCACTTACACTATAGGCATAGAAATATCTTTCTGTGTCACTACATTTAAGTTCAAAAGCTATAATTTCAAGACAACCACCATCCCTACAGAAAATGAACTACCAACATCCAATTTGCTTAAGCCCAGCCACACCAGGCAATGTTACTACAGTCTTTTGAATCCACTTTTAGACTATATGTTTTCATTCACACACTCCTTACGCCATCACAAAGTTATACAGAACTGCATGTGGGCAAAGAAAGAGCCCATGGAATTTTCGAAAGCAAATCTATTCCCCATCTAGCAATTTCTAAATGCTGAGGTCACTTTATTTATCGACGTCATTTCAAATTGTTACTAAGCCCGGCAACGCCGGGCATCATAACTAGTACTTTCTAAATTAGATCCATACTGGATCAATTTCGACCTACCCTAAGCCCTTTTAAGATAATTATTTCATCAACATAATCTCTTACTTGCTCAGATAGAAAACCTCTTAATCAACAAATTCTTAACATGCAAATCAATTTCTGGCAGCCTATGCAACCCTTACTTGAATCCTAAAAATCAGAATTCAAACCCCACCTGATAAGAGAAATTGATGCAGTCTCAGTTTCCGTCTCCGTCTCCGACAAGCTCCGATGCTTCTCCGCCTTGATGCTCCAGATAGCCTTCTCTTGCAAAGAGCTTCACGTCTCCAAAAAGCCCCAAAAAACCTTTTCTAAACCTTCGCTCATATAAAACTATGCCGTACATGTATCTTCATGTATTTATGCACAAATACCTTGTACAATACTGGTCCCTAACTTCCCAGGACCGTTACACTTCTTGCCAGAAGCTAGACAGCTCCTTCCAAATGGTGGTGAGGGAGATCTCCATCCCTGGTTCGGGACTAGGACTAGAGGGCCCTCCCTCGGTTGGTTTTATCTTTTTCTGGTTTTAGCCATAGCTCCCAAGTCACCCAAGTGGGGGAGGGAGGGAGGGGGGGGGAGAGGGAGGGAGGGAGGGAGGGAGGGATCGTTGGCCACATCTTGACTTAGAGATGACGAGAGACAATACGAGAGAATATGAGAGATGAGAGATGGGGGAGAGATGGGTGAGAGTGGGAAAACCCAACTCTCACCTTGAGAGATGATTCGCCCCTAACAGCCGTTAGGGGCGTTTTCATTGCCCACTAACCAAACAATTAGCCTTAATTTTTCTTTGCTGAAAAAACTGCCGAAATGTTTTCCCACCGAAAACAGGGAGCCATTTCCCTGCTTCTTGATCTTCAAGGGCGCTAATTCTTGATCCAAGTATCCAATTTCTACCGAAGCAATTAGCCGATTACGATTCAGGTATTCGTCAGATTACACACCCATTTGCATTCTGTTTTTTGAGCATTCATACATTAAGTTTTGATCCTCAATTTCGTTTTAAGTCTTCCTTATTCCCCTACAATTATTTGGATTCAGATGTCTAAGGCCTCTCGATCTGCTTTGCCAGCAACCAGCAAGCCTTTCGTGCCTCCTCGGGTTGAAAAAATGGCACCAAGAAGGACCCAGAAAATGACAGGCCAGATCTCCATGGATGTGCATTTGGAGACTAATTCTGAGCCAATTCCATCTTCAAGACAGCCAAAGGAAAGAAGATCCAAATGTGTATTGAGCGAAATTCAAGCATCCTCTGATATTGTGAGTGAATCTTTTGAAACCGAATCTGCTTTGGCTCTTGTTGTGCACGAGAAAGAAAATTCGAAAGTGATAGACACAAAGAATAGGAAGTCTCCTGTGCAATGGACAGATCAAGGTGTCTCCACATTCCTCAATCTCTTAAACGAGATGAAATTAGTAACCAATGGCACCCTCAACCTTCCAACACACAATGGAGGGAAATTATGATCAAATTGCAGCCCCTTGTTGGGGGTTTAGTGGAGCTGAGACAATTAAAGAACAAATGGGATAAGCTGCAAGCTAAATTCAAAGATGAGAAGGAGGCTTGTAGCCAGACGGGTTCTGAACCATCAACTTGGCAGTGGTATGACAGAATGGAAGAGGTGAAGTATGGTGTTACCTCAGATAATCCAATTCCAGGGGCTAGTGATGATGGCGAATTTGGGAATGAAGCTTTCGAGGCTGCAGACTTGCATACAAATTTCTCAGAATCTTTTATGAATGACACTTTTGTTGAGAAACTAATCATGTCATATTGTGGTGGTCAGACATGTCAATGAGAATGAACAGGTGAATACAGGCTACAGGATCATATTAGGGCAACTACAACTTTGGAACTATTGAAGTATAAATTGTTAATGGTTGAAAAGGATGAAGTTTTAATGGTTTCATTATGCAATGGTTATTTTGCATTGAATATTCTAGTATCGAACTCAAAGGGAAAACGTCTGTGGGATAATTCGTTGATGAAGTTTTGCTGGGAAAAGAAAGTCGAAACCGCCGGATTGCACTCATATAAGCAGAAGAAGATCATTAGGAAGGCATTCGGATAAGGACAGACTCAAATCCGTCTCAAAGAAGGAAGATCGAAGGCAGTCAAACTTGCTACAGTGTTTACGTCAATACGTCTGCTACAGTAAATTTCAATTTATATGAACTATTGTATTCTAGTGGTTTTAAGATTATCTAATCGAGGGGAAGTTCATGAGATCTTGTTGCATGGAATTAGTGACCATAATGTGGCTTCCATTGCACTTGTGAAGATCTTATCTATACTTGAAACCAACTATAGTTCTTGAGTTATTATTGTGAATTAATGACTAAGATTGTTGCAATAAGTGTTATAGTCTATTGACATCTTTGCTTAAGGATTTACTCAGTTGTTGTTTCTGGAAAAATAACATTGGTATCAGAGCATACAAATCCAGGAGAGCAGGATGTCTACTCGATTTGGAGCCAACCTCTTAAATTCCATAGAAGTATTCAAAGGGGAAACAAGCTTTCAGGTTTGGAAACAAAGTATAAAAGAGGTGCTAGAGTTTGAAAAGTTGTGGTACTTGATAGATCCTAATGTTGCTAATGCTGTTCAAGTTTCTGGAGGAGAAGGATCTAGCAGTAGTGCATCTTCAGCTTCTGTTGTAGGTGGTGGAGCTGCAACATCTTCTGGAGCTGCAACTGGTGGAGCTGGCACCAGTCAAACAAGAGGGGTTGCTTCAGCAGTTAGCTTGGAGGAAAGGGCAAGAATTATGGAAGCTCAATCCATAATATGTCTTAAGGTGGGGACAGTAATCAAGTTGAAGCTCAGAGGTAAGTCCCCTTGAAATGTGGAAATACATCTTTGGATAATTATGAACAAAAGTCATCTTCACAAATAGACGTCTTGGAAAAACAGTTAAGGAGGTTAAAATTATATGAAAAGGACAATATTGCTGAATTTCTTGAAAAGTTTGAATCAATAATTGCTGATTTAGAGGGAGCTGGAGTTGTGTTAAATGAGGATTATCAGTTGCTAGCTATCTCTAGGGCAGTTTCCCATAATACACAATTAGCTACATTATTAAGAAATGTGGCTAGGTCAAAGGATCATGCAATTAGAATGATTAGAACTGAGTTTGAGCAGACCAAGGCTGATGATAATGATGAGTCAGAGGTTATGTTTGTCGAGGGAGAAAAAAGGAAAGAAGTTTTTTGATAAAAAACAAATTGGTCCATGCTATAATTGTGACAGAGGAGGTGAGTTTCTCTCTGGAGAGTTCAAAATATTCTGCAAAAACAAGGGCATTAAAAGACAACTTACTTGTAGTCATTCCCCTCAGCAAAATGGTGTTGCTGAGAGGAAGAATAGGACAATTCTAAATGCTGTCAGAAGCATGTTGAAATCAGCAGGCCTTCCAAACTTCTTGTGGGAGGAAGCAGTCCAAACTGCTGTGAGCATTCAGAACATGCTACCAGCCGTGAGTCTGCAAGGAGGAATTCCTGATATGCTATGGTCAGGAAAGAAACCTAACTATGATAAGTTGAGAATATATGGATGCTTGGCATTTGCACATATTCCTAAAGAAAATAGAAAGAAGTTGGATGATAGGTCTCTAATTACATACCTTGTAGGATATGATAATCAATCTAAAGTTCTGATTGTATGACCCAAAAGCTAGAAGAATAGTTGTTAGCCGAGATGTTACCTTTGATGAAGGACAAGTCTACAAGGGATTATCTAAACCTATAAAAATTGTCGAAGATACCAAGCTAGTGGAGCATAATATTAGGGGACCGAGTCTACTAATAAAGTTGATGAGATTAATGCAGATGATGATGATCTTTGGATCGATACCTTTCAGAACAGCAAGAAGAAAAATGAAGATTCCCTAACAGGACATGAAGAAGAATCATTGGACACAGAACAAGTAGGAGAATCAGTGCCTACAGTACAGCCACCACAAGAGAAAAGGAGAAGAATGATAGAGGTACAAAGGTTGCAAGCTGGTGCAAAATTTGATCTGATATTACATGGTCGTGATGAAACTGGAAGAAGTAAAAGGCTTCAAAATAAAAGAGGAGCATGAGGTAAATAGCATATTTGAGATTTTGATGTTTCTAAATCACGAAGTGCCAAAGACACTTTCGATGATGTTCTAGTTTCTAAGGATAGAACTACGTGGCTGAATGCTATGAAGGAAGAAATGGATTCATTCATTAGAACAAATACGTTTGAGATAGTTGACAAACCGGAAGGGAGAAATATAGTGGGAAACAAATGGATTTTTTCAGAATCAAAAGCTGGAGCGAGATGGGAAAACATCCGGTATAAAGCTAGGACCGGTAGCTCGGGGTTTTCTCGAGAAAAAAAGGGTCAAGATTTTGATGAAACATTTTCTCCATTGGTTAAAATGAATAGTGTCAGAATGCTATTGGCTTTGGCAAATGCATATGATTTAGAAGTGCATCACATGGATGTCAAAACTGCTTTTTTGAATGCAAAACTAGAGGAGGAGATTTTTATGAAACAAGCACCAGGATTTGAACAAGGGGAAGGAAAAGTTTGGAAATTAAAAAGAGCAGTGTATGGTTTGAGACAGTCTCCCAGCGAATGGTATAAATGCATGGACACTTTTCTTATTGAACAAGGATTTGTCAAATTAGCAAATGATGGGAATTTGTACAAATTTGAATGTCAAAGTGGCTGGTGCATTATTGCTTTATATGTTGATGATAATGTTATGGTAGCCAAGGGTACTAAATGTTTGGCAATGTGCAAAAGTTTTTGAATAGCAGATTTGAAATGTCGGATCTAGGAGAATTGACCAAATTCCTAGGAATTGAGGTGACAAGAAAAAGGGATGATGGTATGATTATCTTAACCCAAAAGGAGCAGATCAGAGGTATGCTGGAAACATTTAATATGCAAGAGTGCAATGTTAGCAAAACTCCTGCTGTACCAGGATGCAAGCTTTCACTAGACATGTGTCCAAAAAGTGATGAGGAGAGAAAGGCTATGGAAAAGATTCCTTATAGATCTTTGACTGGTTGTCTGTCTTATGTAGCTAACTGTACAAGACCAGATATTGCTCACAGTCTCAATATGCTTAGTAGATATAACAATGATCCAGGAAGGGATCACTGGGTTGCTGCCAAAAGAGTTCTAAGGTATTTGAAAGGCACCATGGATATGGGAATCTCATACAGCTCAAAAGACTTAGTATTGACTGCCTATTGTGATGCTGACTGGGCAGAGGATTTGGATGCAAGAAAGTCCACTTCAGGATACCTAATGATGCTTGGAGGAGGTCCAGTAGCATGGAAATGAAAAAAGCAGTCATCCATAGCGTTGTCAACAGCAGAGGCTGAATATGCCTCAGCCACATTATGTGCAAAAGAGCTTATTTGGGAAAGAAGATTAATACTAGAACTTGGAGTTGAGCAGCCAGATTCTAGTGAAATGTTATGTGATAGCACAAGCTGTATAGCCATGACAAAGAATCTAATAATGCATGAAAGATCAAAACATATAGAATTGGAGATGCATTTTGTCAGAGATGCTGTATGTAAGGGTTTGATACAGGTAAATTATGTTAATACAGCTAAGCAACTAGCAGACATTCTTACAAAGGTTTTAGCAGAAAAGAGGTTTGCTGCACTTAGACAACAGATTATGTTTACAGGTGAAAACATGAATATGTAGCAGAAAAAAGGTTTACTGCACTTAGACAGCAGATTATGTTTACAGGTGAAAACATGAATATGACATGAAGGGGAAGAATGTTGAGAAACTAATCATGTCATATTGTGGTGGTCAGACATGTCAATGAGAATGAACAGGTGAATACAGGCTACAAGATCATATTAGGGCAACTACAACTTTGGAACTATTGAAGTATAAATTGTTAATGGTTGAAAAGGATGAAGTTTTAATGGTTTCATTATGCAATGGTTATTTTGCATTGAATATTCTAGTATTGCCATCGAATATCGAACTCAAAGGGAAAACGTCTGTGGGATAATTCGTTGATGAAGTTTTGCTGGGAAAAGAAAGTCGAAACCGCCGGATTGCACTCATATAAGCAGAAGAAGATCATTAGGAAGGCATTCGGATAAGGACAGACTCAAATCCGTCTCAAAGAAGGAAGATCGAAGGCAGTCAAACTTGCTACAGTGTTTACGTCAATACGTCTGCTACAGTAAATTGCAATTTATATGAACTATTGTATTCTAGTGGTTTTAAGATTATCTAATCGAGGGGAAGTTCATGAGATCTTGTTGCATGGAATTAGTGACCATAATGTGGCTTCCATTGCACTTGTGAAGATCTTATCTATACTTGAAACCAACTATAGTTCTTGAGTTATTATTGTGAATTAATGACTAAGATTGTTGCAATAAGTGTTATAGTCTATTGACATCTTTGCTTAAGGATTTACTCAGTTGTTGTTTCTGGAAAAATAACAACTTTCTTTGAAACTGTTGGAACAGATGCAGCATTTGAAGACCACTTTGAAGATCCACCCAATTCAAACAATAATGTAAACACGGGAAATCCGAGCAGTCCAGTGATGCCAGAAATTCCAATCAATAGGACACCAGCAGGAAACCAGACAGATTCTTCAAGTCCTAGATCAGCTGCATGTAATCAGCCTGGAGTTTGTGGAAAACCTACAAGTAGAAAGAAGTCCAGGTTGCAGATAGATGAGGACATTGCAATGAGAATATCACAGATGGCAAGCACAATTTGGGGACACAGAGGTGAAGAAATTGGACTTCCTGAAAGAAGAAAGTGCAAGAAAAATTGAGTTGGTTACTGCAGCTCGAGTTCATCTTCGTCTTCCTCTTATTTGACTCCAGATTCTACTTCTTCCTCTTCTAGTGAGGTTCCATAGTATTCTGATCATGACTCATGGCCTACTTCTAGTGAGGAAGTTCTTCCTGACAGTAGTGTGGAAGAGCAACAGTTCGATGATCATCCGGTTAGTTTGAAAAACATCTTTCGGAGAACCATGTTTGAATGAAGACTCTTGGACGAGCAACAAGAAAGCAGTTCTCCTCCCCTCGGTCCAGGTTGCAAACTCTGAAATAGAAATT
Source organism: Isoetes taiwanensis (assembly GCA_021234155.1). Classification (NCBI taxonomy): domain Eukaryota; kingdom Viridiplantae; phylum Streptophyta; class Lycopodiopsida; order Isoetales; family Isoetaceae; genus Isoetes; species Isoetes taiwanensis. The sequence goes on from JAJEKV010000051.1 coordinate 4,177,657, forward strand.
ATCTCTCACAAGGTTATCCATTGCAGCTTCTCCAAGAAGACCATTGCAGTTTTTCTGGAAATGGGGGTGAGTGTGGAAGATGAGGTTTTGGAATGGGCAGCAAATTCTGCTAACAACCGGACAGGGCGTATGGAGTGTTTCTACGTTAGGCTTCATGAAAAATGGTGCCTGAGCTTTCAATGTGAACTGTGTCCCCAGATTTGACAGTAAAATATTATGCTTTGCTTCACTTTTTTTTTGTTCTTCATTTTCTTTTTATGACATGCTTTTGTTTACTATAAAATGGCATACCTGCCATTTTTTTGCTCATATGATTGCTCGGAAACTGACAGATGAAAAAAAATACATCCATATATTCATGCAGATTTCCTATGATCATTGGAAGGCGTGCAGACTATTTGTTTTGTATAGTGAAGTCATTTGACTCACTTTCAGATTTATATCGGCATTTTCGGATCTTTGAAGTATTTTGAACAGAGCATTATATGCCTATGTAATCTTGTCTTATGAATACAAACTTGGTTTATCATACTTGTTCCTATACTCTTGATTTCTTTTAGTCTTGTTTGTTCTTTAATTGTGAAGTCATTTGACTCACAATGTCTGTAACAGGCTGTTCAGTATTTCTAATGAAATGTAGCTCTAAATGGAAATTTAGCTCTAAACTCAATTATTTTTTCATCATTATGTAAGAAATGCATGACAAAGAATTAAAGAGAGCGAAATCGAATAGAATTGAATTTTGAATTTAATTTTTATTGTCTATAAAAAACATTCAGAGGATCACATGTCCATCCAGATTCTCAAATAACACGTGCCTCATTTGATCACCTTGTTTTTTCAAGGACCTGTTCATGGCTTCTGTTTCATAGTAATATATTGGTGGAGGATCATCTTCAATTGGCAGCATGTCCCAGCCCTTGTCTTCCATTATACAAAAGTTCCAAAGAACACAACATGCATGTATGATCTCGGAGGCTTTGGCAACATGCATGGGCAAGTGTTTCAGAATTCTGAATTTTTCCTTCACAATGCCAAATCCATTTTCTACACACACTCTGCCCCTACAAATCCTTTTGTTAAACTTACCATAAGCACCCTGATTTTGAGGAAAGACTTTAAGGAGAAAGGGCCTGCTAGAATAAGTTGAATCACCTAATAGTAGAGGTGGAATAGTTACCTAAACCTCTTGGTGGTAGGCTGCCCTTCTTTGATTTTACGCACTTTCGAGTCCTGCTTGGTTCTTGCAAAATTTGTTTTGAAGCAATTTTATTATAAATGGAGCTCTTCTTGAACTGGTTGGAATCATGGACTGAACCTGTTCTAGTTACACAAACATTTATAAACAATCTGCTATGTGTAACAATTCCTTGCATGAGACATGAGTGCCTCTTATGTCTGCTGTAATAGTCATCCCCATTATCCTTTTTTTTTGGGTTTCCTCCATAAAAAAATATGGGAACCGTCAACTGCACCATATATATTGGGCAACCCAGTTGCATCATGGAATTCCTTAATACACTGAGTTAATCTTGCTCATGTAGGCATTGCAACAAACCGTTTGTACAGCATTGCCTTCGAAGCCAATACAAGCGTGACTTTCCTGGTATATTTCTGCACTGTTGCTTTCCCAACATAAAATCTCTGTCCAACATGTAAGGGCATGTCCCCGTGTGCTAGAAAATACAGAAGCATAGCAACTGCTTTCCTTGGATCAACAGGGGGCCTTACTTTAATCCCGGGCCTGAGAAGATAAGGCACAATTAAACCTACCAGTCTCTCAAATGTGGCCCTCTTCATCCTGTAAAATTGGTGCCACATATCGTCTTCGAAGGATGGCAGATAATTCCAAGCATGATTATCGATATTATCCCACTGTGTTCTTTGCCTTGGAGCAATCCAAAATCTTCTTGGCGATCTTCTAACCCCACCGAACCCCAAGAACCATTAAAGCCGCGGATCATGAAAAAAAAACATACCATTGTTATCTTCTAAAACCTCATCATCGAACAGGGTCATTGGGTCTTCGAGCTCGTTGAGTTCCACAGAGAGAGAGAGAGAGAGAGAGAGAGAGAGAGAGAGAGAGAGAGAGAGAGAGAGAGAGAGAGAGAGAGAGAGAGAGAGAGAGAGAGAGAGAGAGAGAGAGAGAGAGAGAGAGAGAGAGAGAGAGAGAGAATGATGTGTTTATTGTCCATGAGACCATCAGGTCTATAAGACATCAAAATTGCTTATACATTGTCCATTTGATCCAATGAGCTCTCCATTAGAGCATCATTGTCCTCTCTCTTCTCATCTTTATATAACTCTAACAATTGTTTATAATTCTTAATAGCTATCTCTCTCACTTTCGAGCTATCTATCAAATAGTTACATATATTTTCTAGTGGTAACCTAAAGAAAGCATGCAGTGAGACCCCCTGGGATATATTATTCTTACGCCTCAAGCTTTGATATGCAGGGCACTTCAGTACAAAATGTTCTTCATCCTCTATTTCATCCCCACCACAAACCTTACAAGTGCGTCTGCTTCTATGGAAATTACCCCATCTGTCCACCTCCACCCCCAGATGATGTGAACTCAATCGTAGCCTGCATAATAAGTGTCGCTTAAAATAAGTCATCTTGCTCTCCAAATGTGGTGCAGCTTGGAGTTCAGGGTTAATAATGGTCATGTAAAACTTTCCTTTTGTACCTGCATCATGCCATAGAGTAGTGCATATTTTTCCTTCCATCTAGTCTCTCAACTGTTTATTGTCATTAGGGAATTCATTTAATGACATCCCCCATTTCCTGAGCCATTTGTCGATATCTGCATACCAACCCTTCATAGTGCTCTGTATCAATGCAAACTTAGGCAACCTTTGTGCATCCATTTCCTGTACTTTAAGCAGATATTTTAGAGTACATTGTTCCATGACGAGCACCAAAAATCTCTTCAGGCCAATTCTCATAAAGTCATGGTATCAAGTATTCTATTGTTTTGAGGTAGCAATTTTGATTGATTGTGAAAACATGACTTTAAAGCATGATTTAAGCCCACCTCTCCCTTAGGCCCTGGAGGGCAAGCCTCCATGCACAACACCTTGTTTGTTTTCTTTTTCAACCCAAAAAATAACATCTCCATAACACAGAAAAACTAGCAGAATTAGCAAAAAATTGAAGGGAAAAACAACGCCATAATCAATTAAGAAATGCTTTTTTTTTTTTTTTTTTTTGACCACTGCTAAGATTGATAAAGCTTGATGTTGTTTCTCTAGCTTCATGATGAATAAATGTTGGTTAAAACTTTCTGAATTAACGGGGAAGTATAAAATCTGTATGCTAAAATAATAATTGCCAACAATAAATGAAGCCTCACAATTATTTTAGAAAAGAATTTAGCTAAACTAGGGTCTCACGACATAGTCTTGACTATATGCAATCTAAGATGGATTTGTTGGTTAACCCTTTTCCATAGAACTAGAACAAAGAAATGGCACCTTGGTTACTTCACCTCTTGAACTACCGCCTTGAATTTTTTTTCATGTGTGTAGGATGCGACAATGACGACTTCTTAGATCTGTTATGATTCTAGATATTTAGAAGATAAGACAAGTTCTTTGCTTTACGATTTTCCTAAAAGCTTAGAGCACTGTGACAGATGGTGTCTCATGAGTCTCATGGCTTACTTCTTTTTCACGCCTGCCTGTGAATTAATCATCAGAGTAGAATATCAACAAAACCAGGCATTATAAGCAGATGGATTTGCAAATTCTAAGCAGAGGCATTCACAGAGGCATTCTAACCTAGTCGGCCCTGGCCCATCTCAGATGCATATTTTAAGATATATTTGAAGATGCACTAATAAACATGTGCCCGACGTTGATGTAATACAGTGAATTCATATGGGCCTTCATGAAAATTTGATCTACTAAAGGTTCTACCCTTTCTATCCTATATGATTCTAGGATTCACCACTAAAATTTAATAGATATATAGAATCTATCTACTAAAATTTAATGGGATATTATGTGTGCAAATCATTTTGAGATAAACACTTCCACTTGTATGTTTTGTAGGTAACGTTTCTTGTTGCTGGGCCAACGTGAGCTGAGCTGTTGCCTTGCTATTACTGGGATCGTGTTATATACCTAAACCAAAACAATCTTATAGTAGAACATATGGCACTGATCCAATTGAACGTTTTAAAGAGAAACATATTAAACACATTGCTAGCATCTTGAAAAGGATTCACCTTACTCATCTTGCTTGGAAGAAGTTGAAACAATGGTGAGACCTGTAGTTAGTCACCAATGCCTCTAAATGCAGATGGGATACTAGAGATAGAAAGTGCTACATTATAATACACGTTTACATCCAAACCTGTAGATATCTTGCACTTCCCTTTCTAATCTTGTTTGTGTAAATCACGCCTGTCTGACTATGGGTTAACAGAATGACTATATGCCAGTACTAAACCCTCCAAGAAAATGGGCGTAGCATGATTTGGAACTTGGAAATATCAAGAAGCATATTTTTCTTAGATTACTCAACCCAATCTAAACCTTTGCTAAAAATGAAAATGCATCACGGTGAAGCATCACAATGCATGATTGTGCAATGGTCATTAGCGCTTCTAAAATTCCTACAACAACATCTTGTGGCAACAAAGGTATCTAATTCTTAATCTCTCCACAATCTATGCTCTGGCCAAGTAAGCTTCCTGTACACTTTTGTTATTCTTTGCAAATAAAAGTGGTCTCGCTAAATGGTTCATAAACTGTAACTCTAAGCTACAAAAATGTAAAATGTCGAGAGCAAGATAGACCGAAACAATTAGACTAAATCATAAAAAGAAAGAGCATCTTGCAAGGGAAATTTAAGAGTATCATTCAAAGTGAGCAAAATACCAAGCACAACATCATCTGCCAAAATTGATATGGGCTTGGAATGGGCACCCTCAAGAATAAACATGCATTGCTAACCGCAGGTCAGGAAATTGGAATAGGTGAGACATGTAGGATTGAAATGGGCAATTTAATTCCTTTGCCAATATTCTTCATGTCTGCAGGCCCCGATTTGAATGTTGTGCCTCATCTTTGTCTGCAAGCATCGCCTGGTGCAATCTATAGTGGCCTCGAGCAACTTGCTCCAGCAGAGCCAAGAGCAGCAATTGTGACCAGCTATTGTGACCCTTAAATCCGTTCATCACCCTAAATATGAAAGGCCTCTGAAAACCCTAAAACCTGACTATGGTAGCCTGTGTTTTTGAAATAGTGGTGGCCTGCAAAAGAAAAAAAATTCAGTCAAATATGCATTATGCTTTAAAATAGTACATGTTGCAGCATCCATAAACTGTGATGTGCCCAGCATGTAGGTTGTATTAGAAAATAGCATGTTGATTGCATTAGAGCATAGAATGGGTAGTGAGGAAACACTTCGAAAAATGGTTTAGATGAAAAGATATAATTACCAAGCATGCAGAGTTGTAGCAGAATGGTCATTTGTAGCAACTTATCCTTCAAATAGTAATATTAGAATAGAATAGAATAGAATAGAATAGAATAGAATAGAATAAAATAGAATAGAATAGAATAGAATAGAATAGAATAGAATAGAATAGAATAGAATTTTTATCGTCCACGGAGACCGATTGGCCTATGGGACCCAACAGGAGGCGCCACAAGCATATTATTGTCCAGATTAAAAAACCCCCTCCCTACCCTAAAAGGTTGTTTGGGGGAAAATTGTGACAAGAATAGGCTTGCTGTCAAACTGTACAAATACAAAAACAAATACAAATATAGACAGAAATATGTACATGTATCAGGTAAGTGCCCGAGGGCCGAGCTGATCTTGGCGATCTATGATCTCTTGAATGTATGAGCCCAACTTCTGTACCAAGCTCGTGCTCAGCATCTCATGCAGGGGCTGGCCAGGATGGACCAGCTCATCATAGCTTATCCGAATGTCATCATATGCCAGACAACTCTGAAGGGTATGGCATTCGTCTTCCACAGCTCCAACCTAGCAGCGTTGGCAAAGCCTCTCCTGACGCAGCTCTCCAATCCATCTTCCTGTCTCAATCCGGAGATGATGTGCACCTGTGCGGATAGAGGCAATGGATCTGCGCTTTCTCATGGGTAGATGAGTGTGCAGGTAGCATTGCAGCCCCACTCCAACCTGGGATTTATGTGGCATTGATAATGTGTCGTCTTGACCTGTTCAAGGGGGCTGGCATCCCATAGCTTAATGAGGAAGCATGCGTCAAGTTATTGTGCGAGGCTAGGCGACCGCCTCCGCTTTGCACTTGGACACACGTGCTCACGACATTCCATCCGCCAGCCACCGAAGCTCTCTTTTCCCTTGGCCAGGCTTTTTAGGCGTTGAGGCTCCATTGCCATAGGGTAAGCGAGGTGAGGGAGACGAGTATCATCCATGCTGGCCACCTTCTGGAAGTAGATGATGTGTCTGTCAAGGGCTCCTCTTTGAAGGGGCAAGAAACCTGTTTCCTGCGACAGTATCTGGTATGGGACTGTGGACTTCACCCCCAGGGCTCGTGCCAAGAAAGCTTTCTGCACCTGCCAACATGCTATCTACGGCAAGACATATAGGATATGATCTTCGAATTCAGAAAATATCCAAGGATTTAAAAGCTAGGCTAATGCTATCAACTCTAGCTTGTAGCTCTGGACGTTACCTGGTGTGAACATTCTGGCAATAGATGATGTTCCAAATCTGAGAGACGTCAACCAACTAAATCGTCCACCATGTGCATTCCAAAAGCCCAAAAGCTATTAATATTCCAAGCAAGTTTATCCTTGTATTCTCTTTGAAATCAGTGTGTTTGATCCTGCTTTTGCATTTGGTTATGCTTTATAATCAGAATGACAGAGTTGCTAAACCCGGAGATCAGAATAGCCTCAGCGCAGGAGCTAAAGAATGTCAAATTACTTATCAAAATGCATATCTATGTGGTGGCATATGTAGATCCAGGAGCGAAAGGGTCCACTCATATGGACAAGAAAGGGGGCAAAGATCCGGTATGGAACGAGAAGCTTAATCTACCAGTAGCTCCACATATGTTGCAACGGCCGAATGTAGTTCTAACGCTAGAAATTCTCGCCATGAGTTCGTCATCTCCACAGCTAGTAGGGTTTGTGAGAGTACCTCTGCCGGAGATATTGCCAGACACCGGAACAGAGTTTGTGAGTATGTCATATGGAGAGCGAGCCGTTGAGGCGGGTGCAAGGCTTCGCAGTTTGGTTCGATTGGGGTTCGTGTGAGGGTCAAAGGAGAGGAAGTAGATTTTCAGAGAAGAATTTACTGAACCGTCGATCTCAATTTTAGATCCAATGGCTTAAATTAAGTTTTGCTGACGTGGCAAGACACATGACATAGCTAGAATTGCAGCAAAGTGTGCACCTCGGTTTAGACAACTCCGCTAAAAAAAATGATTGTTGTTTATAAATGATTGGGAATAAAAAAGGGCAAGAAGCACAAAATAGATGTAAAGGGTATATAAAAGAATGCGTGCACGGACTAATTTTTGGGTTGCCCATAGGGCAATCTTTGAGGAGTGTGGGGAGGGATGGATAGAGGGTCAAGATTTGATAATTTTGTGGCATATTCGTTGTCTACGGCTGCAAAGTTTTGGGATTTGGGGGACACCTGAGAACGGTGTGGATTTTATAGGAGCCAGCAGAAGGTGGGGATGCGATTCATTTTGGAAGGCAAGGTTATCTGCTTCATCGCTATGGCTATGGCTCTATTTCAGCAGCAGATGAGCCTAGATCTGCAGGAAGATATATGATAGACATTGATGGGCTCAACGGTGTTTCTTCCCAAAAGTTAGGCAGTTTTTCTGACGCTTGCAATGTGGGAGACATGGATCCACGTTATTTTTCTGGTTCATGTAGAGAGATCATGTCTTCTCCAATATCTGCTTTCCTGGAAGCACAAGGAGCAACAACCACCAAGAGTCAAGCATTGAAAAAAGTCCTAATTTGAAACTCTATAGAGTGCATATTCTGAATGGCTGGGCAAATCTGTTCCTAAGCAACAAGGAAGTGATATATAAAAGTAGAGAACGTGTGCTATCCAGCCATGATATTGATTAAATGGATAAGATGATGTCCAAAATTGCACAACTTGACGCTTTAACCAAGTACAATTCATATAGATATACCATAAACAAATGTCTTGCTCATATTATTTCTTAGACTGTACTATTTATTCAACATAGACCTTTTTGCAAGCTTGAAGAATCTATGTTCATCAATAACTCTAGATCGTGCTTTCTCTAGTATGATCTGCATAATGGCTTCCTTTGCATTTTATGATTCAGGATATAGTTGGATAGTCTCGCAAATGCCACAACATTTAATGAGTTGTGTTAATTTTCCTTGCCTCTCCATTTTAATCCCAGCTTCCATCTGCATCATATATGTTTGATAGTTCTATATAGACTGATGATTTGTTAGGGACCACATCAAATACATGCTCTGCTGCCTTGTTTCCTAGGAATGTATTACCATGAAGCTTGCATGCACCAAGAAGTGACATCCTATGCATGCACTAAGAAGCTGCCTTGTTTCCTAGGAATGTATTACCATGAATCTTGCATGCACCAAGAAGTGACATCCAGGCAGCATCATAAGTGAATGGCATGGCACATGCGAGATCCACTGCCTCATCTAGCCACCCTCTATGCCCAAAAAGATCAACCAAACTTCCATAATTCTCTGCATATGGAGTACCAGAATTATCTTCACTGATTAGAATAGAATAATGACAACCATCATCAACTAGTCCAACATGGCTGCATGACGAAATGATGGTTATGAAGGTGATCCTGTCTAGATAGTTGCCTTCCTATAGCATTTCTTGGAAAAGATTAAGAGACTTTTCTGCAGACCCATTCTGAGAAGATGTAGATATTATAGTATTCCATGATATTAAATATCTTTTTGCTGCATTTTACCAAAGGTTTTATAAGCATCCTCCAGTCTATCAGAGTCGTTATAAGTATATTGTTGCTGCTAGTAGCTTGGACATGGATTTTCCTTCCAACATCTTGCTTGGAAATGGCAATTGTATTGAATGTAAGTCTTAAACCATTTTGTATAGCTCAGAAACTTCCTAGAACTAATAAATGATAACAAGGTGTTGGGGATGGAGGGTTGCCCTCCGATGTCCTGAGGGGATGTTTATATAGTCTCTGATGCATAGTGCTTTAAAGTCAATCATCAAGTTGCAAGTGTGGAAGGTAGATTTTATTGTGACGTAAAATCAATCCCTCCAAACTGAGAATGTACAAACCTATTACTCTTGGTGCAACAATTAGACCTTTTAGACAAGATGGATTTTTGTTTTTTTTTTTTCAAAAAAAAAAAAAAAAAAATCAAAAGGAAAATAGCTTTTCCGCCAAGCCTTGTGTTTGCTCTAATTTTCCCACAGGTGACATTTTAAGTAGATAATGGTTGATTTGTTAAATAGTAAATTGATGATCTATGTAATTTCTTTTGTCCTATTGATGAATGTGACAATTTTCAATTTACTTTTTCTTGCTCCACTAGGCCTACACATCAGCGTTCCAGAAATGCGTATTGCATCTTATATTAATGTCATTTACAATAAAAGAGAGACAAAAAATATTACAATTTTAACTATCCCCAATGCAGTTCCATGATAAATATAGACAGCCCATGGAAGTGTAGGCGGTGCAACGCAAATTACTACCAATAAAGAGGCAGCCAATTAGATGATCTCCAGTCCCCATCCTCTGGGTCAAACCTCGGTGCTTACTGGAGAAGGGTGGTGTACTTGAAAGGACGACAATAGGAGCCAGGCAACATACGTGGCACGACAGCAAGGGGGAAGGCATTCGGATAAGGACAGACTCAAATCCGTCTCAAAGAAGGAAGATCGAAGGCAGTCAAACTTGCTACAGTGTTTACGTCAATACGTCTGCTACAGTAAATTGCAATTTATATGAACTATTGTATTCTAGTGGTTTTAAGATTATCTAATCGAGGGGAAGTTCATGAGATCTTGTTGCATGGAATTAGTGACCATAATGTGGCTTCCATTGCACTTGTGAAGATCTTATCTATACTTGAAACCAACTATAGTTCTTGAGTTATTATTGTGAATTAATGACTAAGATTGTTGCAATAAGTGTTATAGTCTATTGACATCTTTGCTTAAGGATTTACTCAGTTGTTGTTTCTGGAAAAATAACAACTTTCTTTGAAACTGTTGGAACAGATGCAGCATTTGAAGACCACTTTGAAGACCCACCCAATTCAAACAATAATGTAAACACGGAAATCCGGAAAGTCCGGTGATGATGAGAAATTCCAATCAATAGGACACCAGCAGGAAACCAGACAGATTCTTCAAGTCCTAGATCAGCTGCATGTAATCAGCCTGGAGTTTGTGGAAAACCTACAAGTAGAAAGAAGTCCAGGTTGCAGATAGATGAGGACATTGCAATGGGAATATCACAGATGGCAAGCACAATTTGGGGACACAGAGGTGAAGAAATTGGACTTCCTGAAAGAAGAAAGTGCAAGAAAAATTGAGTTGGTTACTGCAGCTCGAGCTCATCTTCGTCTTCCTCTTATTTGACTCCAGATTCTACTTCTTCCTCTTCTAGTGAGGTTCCATAGTATTCTGATCATGACTCATGGCCTACTTCTAGTGAGGAAGTTCTTCCTGACAGTAGTGTAGAAGAGCAACAGTTCAGTGATCATCCAGTTAGTTTGAAAAACATCTTTCAGGAGAACCATGTTTCGAATGAAGACTCTTCGGACGAGCAACAAGAAAGCCAGTTCTCCTCCCCCTCGGTCCAGGTTGCAAACTCTGAAATAGAAATTATCTCTCACAAGGTTATCCATTGCAGCTTCTCCAAGAAGACCATTGCAGTTTTTCTGGAAATGGGGGTGAGTGTGGAAGATGAGGTTTTGGAATGGGCAGCAAATTCTGCTAACAACCGGACAGTGCATATGGAATGTGTCTACGTTAGGCTTCATGAAAAATGGTGCCTCCATGAAATACGTAGTGTGAGCTTTCAATGTGAGCTGTGTCCCCGGATTTGACAGAAAAAATATTATGTTTTGCCTCACTTTTTTTTTTGTTCTTCATTTTCTTTTTATAACATGCTTTTGCATGCCTGCCATTTTTTTGCTCATATGATTGCTCGGGAACTGACAGATGAAAAAAAATGCCTCCATCTATTCATGCAGATTTCCTATGATCATCGGAAGGCATGCAGACTATTTGTTTTGTATAGTGAAGTCATTTGACTCACTCAGATTGTATCGGGCAGCTCAGATGCTGAAGTATTTTGAACAGAGCATTATATGCCTATGTAATCTTGTCTTATGAATACAAACTTGGTTTATCATACTTGTTCCTATACTCTTGATTTCTTTTAGTCTTGTTTGTTCTTTAATTGTGAAGTCATTTGACTCACAATGTCTGTAACAGGCTGTTCAGTATTTCTAATGAAATGTAGCTCTAAATGGAAATTTAGCTCTAAACACAATTATTTTTTCATCATTATGTAAGAAATGCATGACAAAGAATTAAAGAGAGCGAAATCGAATAGAATTGAATTTTGAATTTAATTTTTATTGTCTATAAAAAACATTCAGAGGATCACATGTCCATCCAGATTCTCAAATAACACGTGCCTCATTTGATCACCTTGTTTTTTCAAGGACCTGTTCATGGCTTCTGTTTCATAGTAATATATTGGTGGAGGATCATCTTCAATTGGCAGCATGTCCCAATACAAAAGTTCCAAAGAACACAACATGCATGTATGATCTCGGAGGCTTTGGCAACATGCATGGGCAAGTGTTTCAGAATTCTGAATTTTTCCTTCACAATGCCAAATCCATTTTCTACACACAATCTGCCCCTACAAATCCTTTTGTTAAACTTACCATAAGCACCCTGATTTTGAGGAAAGACTTTAAGGAGAAAGGGCCTGCTAGAATAAGTTGAATCACCTAATAGTAGAGGTGGAATAGTTACCTAAACCTCTTGGTCAGTAGGCTGCCCCTTCTTCAGTTTTCTGCCACTCAGAGTCACCACTGGTTCTTGCAAAATTTGTTTTGAAGCAATTTTATTATAAATGGAGCTCTTCTTGAACTGGTTGGAATCATGGACTGAACCTGTTCTAGTTACACAAACATTTATAAACAATCTGCTATGTGTAACAATTCCTTGCATGAGACATGAGTGCCTCTTATGTCTGCTGTAATAGTCATCCCCATTATCCTTTTTTTTTTTGGGTTTCCTCCATAAAAAAATATGGGAACCGTCAACTGCACCATATATATTGGGCAACCCAGTTGCATCATGGAATTCCTTAATACACTGAGTTAATCTTGCTCATGTAGGCATTGCAACAAACCGTTTGTACAGCATTGCCTTCGAAGCCAATACAAGCGTGACTTTCCTGGTATATTTCTGCACTGTTGCTTTCCCAACATAAAATCTCTGTCCAACATGTAAGGGCATATCCCCGTGTGCTAGAAAATACAGAAACATAGCAACTGCTTTCCTTGGATCAACAGGGGGCCTTACTTTAATCCCGGGCCTGACAAGATAAGGCACAATTAAACCTACCAGTCTCTCAAATGTGGCCCTCTTCATCCTGTAAAATTGGTGCCACATATCGTCTTCGAAGGATGGCAGATAATTCCAAGCATGATTATCGATATTATCCCACTGTGTTCTTTGCCTTGGAGCAATCCAAAATCTTCTTGGCGGTCTTCTAACCCTACTGGAACCCGCAACCATTAAAACTGCAGATGCGCAAAAAAACATACCATTGTTATCTTCTAAAACCTCATCATCGAACAGGGTCATTGGGTCTTCGAGCTCGTTGAGTTCCACAGAGAGAGAGAGAGAGAGAGAGAGAGAGAGAGAGAGAGAGAGAGAGAGAGAGAGAGAGAGAGAGAGAGAGAGAGAGAGAGAGAGAGAGAGAGAGAGAGAGAGAGAGAGAGAGAGAGAGAGAGAGAGAGAGAGAGAGAGAGAGAGAGAGAGAGAGAGAGAGAGAGAGAGAGAGAGAGAGAGAGAGAGAGAGAGAGAGAGAGAGAGAGAAAATGATGTGTTTATTGTCCATGAGACCATCAGGTCTATAAGACATCAAAATTGCTTATACATTGTCCATTTGATCCAATGAGCTCTCCATTAGAGCATCATTGTCCTCTCTTCTCATCTTTATATAACTCTAACAATTGTTTATAATTCTTAATAGCTATCTCTCTCACTTTTCGAGCTATCTATCAAATAGTTACATATATTTTCTAGTGGTAACCTAAAGAAAGCATGCAAAGTGAGACCCCCAGGATATATTATTCTTACGCCTCAAGCTTTGATATCTTGAGGGCACTTCAAGACAAAATGTTCTTCATCCTCTATTTCATCCCCACCACAAACCTTACAAGTGCGTCGCTTCTATGGAAATTACCCCATCCGGCCCACCTCCACCCCGGATGATGTGAACTCAATCGTAGCCTGCATAATAAGTGTCGCTTAAAATAAGTCATCTTGCTCTCCAAATGTGGTGCAGCTTGGAGTTCAGGGTTAATAATGGTCCTGTAAAACTTTCCTTTTGTACCTGCATCATGCCATAGAGTAGTGCATATTTTTCCTTCCATCTAGTCTCTCAACTGTTTATTGTCATTAGGGAATTCATTTAATGACATCCCCCATTTCCTGAGCCATTTGTCGATATCTGCATACCAACCCTTCATAGTACTCTGTATCAATGCAAACTTAGGCAACCTTTGTGCATCCATTTCCTGTACTTTAAGCAGATATTTTAGAGTACATTGTTCCATGACGAGCACCAAAAATCTCTTCAGGCCAATTCTCATAAAGTCATGGTATCAAGTATTCTATTGTTTTGAGGTAGCAATTTTGATTGATTGTGAAAACATGACTTTAAAGCATGATTTAAGCCCACCTCTCCCTTAGGCCCTGGAGGGCAAGCCTCCATGCACAACACCTTGTTTGTTTTCTTTTTCAACCCAAAAAATAACATCTCCATAACACAGAAAAACTAGCAGAATTAGCAAAAAATTGAAGGGAAAAACAACGCCATAATCAATTAAGAAATTTTTTTTTTTTTTTTTTTGACCACTGCTAAGATTGATAAAGCTTGATGTTGTTTCTCTAGCTTCATGATGAATAAATGTTGGTTAAAACTTTCTGAATTAACGGGGAAGTATAAAATCTGTATGCTAAAATAATAATTGCCAACAATAAATGAAGCCTCACAATTATTTTAGAAAAGAATTTAGCTAAACTAGGGTCTCACGACATAGTCTTGACTATATGCAATCTAAGATGGATTTGTTGGTTAACCCTTTTCCATAGAACTAGAACAAAGAAATGGCACCTTGGTTACTTCACCTCTTGAACTACCGCCTTGAATTTTTTTTCATGTGTGTAGGATGCGACAATGACGACTTCTTAGATCTGTTATGATTCTAGATATTTAGAAGATAAGACAAGTTCTTTGCTTTACGATTTTCCTAAAAGCTTAGAGCACTGTGACAGATGGTGTCTCATGAGTCTCATGGCTTACTTCTTTTTCACGCCTGCCTGTGAATTAATCATCAGAGTAGAATATCAACAAACTCAGGCATTATAAGCAGATGGATTTGCAAATTCTAAGCAGAGGCATTCACAGAGGCATTCTAACCTAGTCGGCCCTGGCCCATCTCAGATGCATATTTTAAGATATATTTGAAGATGCACTAATAAACATGTGCCCGACGTTGATGTAATACAGTGAATTCATATGGGCCTTCATGAAAATTTGATCTACTAAAGGTTCTACCCTTTCTATCCTATATGATTCTAGGATTCACCACTAAAATTTAATAGATATATAGAATCTATCTACTAAAATTTAATGGGATATTATGTGTGCAAATCATTTTGAGATAAACACTTCCACTTGTATGTTTTGTAGGTAACGTTTCTTGTTGCTGGGCCAACGTGAGCTGAGCTGTTGCCTTGCTATTACTGGGATCGTGTTATATACCTAAACCAAAACAATCTTATAGTAGAACATATGGCAATCGATCCAATTGAGCGTTTAAAGAGAAACATATTAAACACATTGCTAGCATCTTGAAAAGGATTCACCTTACTCATCTTGCTTGGAAGAAGTTGAAACAATGGTGAGACCTGTAGTTAGTCACCAATGCCTCTAAATGCAGATGGGATACTAGAGATAGAAAGTGCTACATTATAATACACGTTTACATCCAAACCTGTAGATATCTTGCACTTCCCTTTCTAATCTTGTTTGTGTAAATCCTGTCTGACTATGGGTTAACAGAATGACTATATGCCAGTACTAAACCCTCCAAGAAAATGGGCAGAAGCATGACTGGAACTTGGAAATATCAAGAAGCATATTTTTCTTAGATTACTCAACCCAATCTAGGCACTGCTAAAAATGAAAATGCATCTGGTGAAGCATCACAATGCATGATTGTGCAATGGTCATTAGCGCTTCTAAAATTCCTACAACAACATCTTGTGGCAACAAAGGTATCTAATTCTTAATCTCTCCACAATCTATGCTCTGGCCAAGTAAGCTTCCTGTACACTTTTGTTATTGCTGCAAATAAAAGTGGTCTGCTAAATGGTTCATAAACTGTAACTCTAAGCTACAAAAATGTAAAATGTCAGAGCAAGATAGACCAGAAACAATTAGACTAAATCATAAAAAGAAAGAGCATCTTGCAAGGGAAATTTAAGAGTATCATTCAAAGTGAGCAAAATACCAAGCACAACATCATCTGCCAAAATTGATATGGGCTTGGAATGGGCACCCTCAAGAATAAACATGCATTGCTAACCGCAGGTCAGGAAATTGGAATAGGTGAGACATGTAGGATTGAAATGGGCAATTTAATTCCTTTGCCAATATTCTTCATGTCTGCAGGCCCCGATTTGAATGTTGTGCCTCATCTTTGTCTGCAAGCATCGCCTGGTGCAATCTATAGTGGCCTCGAGCAACTTGCTCCAGCAGAGCCAAGAGCAGCAATTGTGACCAGCTATTGTGACCCTTAAATCCGTTCATCACCCTAAATATGAAAGGCCTCTGAAAACCCTAAAACCTGACTATGGTAGCCTGTGTTTTTGAAATAGTGGTGGCTTTGCAAAAAAAGAAAAAAAAAAAATTGATCAAAATATGCATTATGCTTTAAAATAGTACATGTTGCAGCATCCATAAACTGTGATGTGCCCAGCATGTAGGTTGTATTAGAAAATAGCATGTTGATTGCATTAGAGCATAGAATGGGTAGTGAGGAAACACTTCGAAAAATGGTTTAGATGAAAAGATATAATTACCAAGCATGCAGAGTTGTAGCAGAATGGTCATTTGTAGCAACTTATCCTTCAAATAGTAATATTAGAATAGAATAGAATAGAATAGAATAGAATAGAATAGAATAGAATAGAATAGAATAGAATAGAATAGAATAGAATAGAATAGAATAGAATAGAATAGAATAGAATAATTTTTTTTATCGTCCCACGAGGAGACGATTGGCCTATGGGACCCAATGAGGAGGCGCCACAAGCATATTATTGTCCAGATTAAAAAACCCCCTCCCTACCCTAAAAGGTTGTTTGGGGGAAAATTGTGACAAGAATAGGCTTGCTGTCAAACTGTACAAATACAAAAACAAATACAAATATAGACAGAAATATGTACATGTATCAGGTAAGTGCCCGAGGGCCGAGCTGATCTTGGCGATCTATGATCTCTTGAATGTATGAGCCCAACTTCTGTACCAAGCTCGTGCTCAGCATCTCATGCAGGGGCTGGCCAGGATGGACCAGCTCATCATAGCTTATCCGAATGTCATCATATGCCAGACAACTCTGAAGGGTATGGCATTCGTCTTCCACAGCTCCAACCTAGCAGCGTTGGCAAAGCCTCTCCTGACGCAGCTCTCCAATCCATCTTCCTGTCTCAATCCGGAGATGATGTGCACCTGTGCGGATAGAGGCAATGGATCTGCGCTTTCTCATGGGTAGATGAGTGTGCAGGTAGCATTGCAGGCCCCACTCCAACCTGGGATTTATGTGGCATTGATAATGTGTCGTCTTGACCTGTTCAAGGGTGCTGGCATCCCATAGCTTAATGAGGAAGCATGCGTCAAGTTATTGTCTGAGACTGCGGCGATCTGCCTCCGTTTGCACTTGGACACACACATTCCTCGCGACATTCCATCGGCCAGCCATCGAAGCTCTCTTTTTCCGCCAAAGAAGAGGCTTTTAGGCGTTGAGGCTCCATTGCCATAGGGTAAGCGAGGTGAGGGAGACGAGTATCATCCATGCTGGCCACCTTCTGGAAGTAGATGATGTGTATGTCAAGGGCTCCTCTTTGAAGGGGCAAGAAACCTGTTTCCTGCGACAGTATCTGGTATGGGACTGTGGACTTCACCCCCAGGGCTCGTGCCAAGAAAGCTTTCTGCACCTGCCAACATGCTATCTACGGCAAGACATATAGGATATGATCTTCGAATTCAGAAAATATCCAAGGATTTAAAAGCTAGGCTAATGCTATCAACTCTAGCTTGTAGCTCTGGACGTTACCTGGTGTGAACATTCTGGCAATAGATGATGTTCCAAATCTGAGAGACGTCAACCAACTAAATCGTCCACCATGTGCATTCCAAAAGCCCAAAAGCTATTAATATTCCAAGCAAGTTTATCCTTGTATTCTCTTTGAAATCAGTGTGTTTGATCCTGCTTTTGCATTTGGTTATGCTTTATAATCAGAATGACAGAGTTGCTAAACCCGGAGATCAGAATAGCCTCAGCGCAGGAGCTAAAGAATGTCAAATTACTTATCAAAATGCATATCTATGTGGTGGCATATGTAGATCCAGAGCAGAAAGGGTCCACTCATATGGACAAGAAAGGGGGCAAAGATCCGGTATGGAACGAGAAGCTTAATCTACCAGTAGCTCCACATATGTTGCAACGGCCGAATGTAGTTCTAACGCTAGAAATTCTCGCCATGAGTTCGTCATCTCCACAGCTAGTAGGGTTTGTGAGAGTACCTCTGCCGGAGATATTGCCAGACACCGGAACAGAGTTTGTGAGTATGTCATATGGAGAGCGAGCCGTTGAGGCGGGTGCAAGGCTTCGCAGTTTGGTTCGATTGGGGTTCGTGTGAGGGTCAAAGGAGAGGAAGTAGATTTTCAGAGAAGAATTTACTGAACCGTCGATCTCAATTTTAGATCCAATGGCTTAAATTAAGTTTTGCTGACGTGGCAAGACACATGACATAGCTAGAATTGCAGCAAAGTGTGCACCTCGGTTTAGACAACTCCGCTAAAAAAAATGATTGTTGTTTATAAATGATTGGGAATAAAAAAGGGCAAGAAGCACAAAATAGATGTAAAGGGTATATAAAAGAATGCGTGCAATCTATAGTGGCCTCGAGCAACTTGCTCCAGCAGAGCCAAGAGCAGCAATTGTGACCAGCTATTGTGACCCTTAAATCCGTTCATCACCCTAAATATGAAAGGCCTCTGAAAACCCTAAAACCTGACTATGGTAGCCTGTGTTTTTGAAATAGTGGTGGCCTGCAAAAGAAAAAAAATTCAGTCAAATATGCATTATGCTTTAAAATAGTACATGTTGCAGCATCCATAAACTGTGATGTGCCCAGCATGTAGGTTGTATTAGAAAATAGCATGTTGATTGCATTAGAGCATAGAATGGGTAGTGAGGAAACACTTCGAAAAATGGTTTAGATGAAAAGATATAATTACCAAGCATGCAGAGTTGTAGCAGAATGGTCATTTGTAGCAACTTATCCTTCAAATAGTAATATTAGAATAGAATAGAATAGAATAGAATAGAATAGAATAGAATAGAATTTTTATCGTCCACGGAGACCGATTGGCCTATGGGACCCAACAGGAGGCGCCACAAGCATATTATTGTCCAGATTAAAAAACCCCCTCCCTACCCTAAAAGGTTGTTTGGGGGAAAAATTGTGACAAGAATAGGCTTGTTGTCAAACTGTACAAATACAAAAACAAATACAAATATAGACAGAAATATGTACATGTATCAGGTAAGTGCCCGAGGGCCGAGCTGATCTTGGCGATCTATGATCTCTTGAATGTATGAGCCCAACTTTTGTACCAAGCTCGTGCTCAGCATCTCATGCAGGGGCTGGCCAGGATGGACCAGCTCATCATAGCTTATCCGAATGTCATCATATGCCAGACAACTCTGAAGGGTATGGCATTCGTCTTCCACAGCTCCAACCTAGCAGCGTTGGCAAAGCCTCTCCTGACGCAGCTCTCCAATCCATCTTCCTGTCTCAATCCGGAGATGATGCTAATTTTGCGCGGATAGAGGCAATGGATCTGCGCTTTCTCATGGGTAGATGAGTGTGCAGGTAGCATTGCAGGCCCCACTCCAACCTGGGATTTATGTGGCATTGATAATGTGCCGTCTTGACCTGTTCAAGGGTGCTGGCATCCCATAGCTTAATGAGGAAGCATGCGTCAAGTTATTGTCTGAGACTGCGGCGATCTGCCTCCGTTTGCACTTGGACACACCTGTGCTCCTGCACATTCCATCTGGCCAGCCACTGAGCTCTCTTTTCCCGCCAGCAGGCTTTTAGGCGTTGAGGCTCCATTGCCATAGTGTAAGCGAGGTGAGGGAGACGAGTATCATCCATGCTAGCCACCTTCTGGAAGTAGATGATGTGTCTGTCAAGGGCTCCTCTTTGAAGGGGCAAGAAACCTGTTTCCTGCGACAGTATCTGGTATGGGACTGTGGACTTCACCCCCAGGGCTCGTGCCAAGAAAGCTTTCTGCACCTGCCAACATGCTATCTACGGCAAGACATATAGGATATGATCTTCGAATTCAGAAAATATCCAAGGATTTAAAAGCTAGGCTAATGCTATCAACTCTAGCTTGTAGCTTTGGACGTTACCTGGTGTGAACATTCTGGCAATAGATGATGTTCCAAATCTGAGAGACGTCAACCAACTAAATCGTCCACCATGTGCATTCCAAAAGCCCAAAAGCTATTAATATTCCAAGCAAGTTTATCCTTGTATTCTCTTTGAAATCGGTGTGTTTGATCCCCGCTTTTGCATTTGGTTATGCTTTATAATCGTAATGACAGAGTTGCTAAACCCGGAGATCAGAATAGCCTCAGCGCAGGAGCTAAAGAATGTCAAATTACTTATCAATGCATATCTATGTGGTGGCATATGTAGATCCAGAGCAGAAAGGGTCCACTCATATGGACAAGAAAGGGGGCAAAGATCCGGTATGGAACGAGAAGCTTAATCTACCAGTAGCTCCACATATGTTGCAACGGCCGAATGTAGTTCTAACGCTAGAAATTCTCGCCATGAGTTCGTCATCTCCACAGCTAGTAGGGTTTGTGAGAGTACCTCTGCCGGAGATATTGCCAGACACCGGAACAGAGTTTGTGAGTATGTCATATGGAGAGCGAGCCGTTGAGGCGGGTGCAAGGCTCAGCAGATTTGGTTGATTGGGGTTCGTGTGAGGGTCAAAGGAGAGGAAGTAGATTTTCAGAGAAGAATTTACTGAACCGTCGATCTCAATTTTAGATCCAATGGCTTAAATTAAGTTTTGCTGACGTGGCAAGACACATGACATAGCTAGAATTGCAGCAAAGTGTGCACCTCGGTTTAGACAACTCCGCTAAAAAAAATGATTCTAGAATGGGACTCGCAAGAAACCAACAAAGCGCCCGATAGATAGGCTTCTCATTCATCTCAGCAGATTTTCTACAATGGTGGACAGTGGGTAGCCGCACACATGCGAACTACCCACGAAAAATAAAGGGAAAATCCAATTATATCATTTGGACCCCAAAAAAATACAATGCTAATAGATGAGTGGTGATGATGTACCGCCGAAAGCTTATCAGGGATTAAAAACCCGCCTTTCGGTTTTCGAGGAAAACCCTAGTGATAAGCCTTCGCAAAGGGGCTTAGACAAACGTAAGGCATAGAATCGCCCCAAAAACCCCCGCATGGAGAAGTCGTAAAACAGATGCCGCCGCCAACCCGCACCGCACATCACCAACACAACAAACGAGAAAACATGCGGAGAATAGCATCACCCCGGGTGGAAAAAAGCATCACCCAGCCGGGTGGAAAAACATGATAAACGTAACTTGTACAAAATATAATAAACAAAGAAGGGGGTGGAGGGTGGGTTCAAAGAGAATAAGGTATCGGCTTGAGAGAAGAGGAAGCGCCGATGAGACGCGGGATGCGTAAATGCTCGAAATAGCTTAACTCCCACTCCAAAACGGGCATGCGCCGCCCCGCATGCATGCATGACATGCATGCTCGTCCCATTCTAGAATGGCGATCCGATGTCTCGGATCGATGCGATTCTAGAATGGGACTCGCAAGAAACCAACAAAGCGCCCGACTACCGTGAGAACTTCCTTACAAACCAGGATCGAGGACTAAGGTCATGGGACGAGGCCAAAGGCGTGAAAGGATAGCATGAAAGATACGCCAAACATAAAACCGTGCAGAAGAAGCCCCTCCCCCGCCTCGAAACAATTCAAAGAGAATAAGGTACCGCCGAGAGAAGAGGAAGCCGATGAGACGCGGATGCGTAAATGCTAAAAATAGCTTAACTCCCCACCAAAACGGGCATGCGCCGCCCGCATGCATGCATGACATGCATGCTCGTCCCATTCTAGAATGGCGATCCGATGTCTCGGATCGATGCGATTGTTGTTTATAAATGATTGGGAATAAAAAAGGGCAAGAAGCACAAAATAGATGTAAAGGGTATATAAAAGAATGCGTGCACGGACTAATTTTTGGGTTGCCCATAGGGCAATCCTTGAGGAGTGTGGGGAGGGATGGATAGAGGGTCAAGATTTGATAATTTTGTGGCATATTCGTTGTCTACGGCTGCAAAGTTTTGGGATTTGGGGGACACCTGAGAACGGTGTGGATTTTATAGGAGCCAGCAGAAGGTGGGGATGCGATCTTCATTTTGGAAGGCAAGGTTATCTGCTTCATCGCTATGGCTATGGCTCTATTTCAGCAGCAGATGAGCCTAGATCTGCAGGAAGATATATGATAGACATTGATGGGCTCAACGGTGTTTCTTCCCAAAAGTTAGGCAGTTTTTCGGACGCTTGCAATGTGGGAGACATGGATCCACGTTATTTTTCTGGTTCATGTAGAGAGATCATGTCTTCTCCAATATCTGCTTTCCTGGAAGCACAAGGAGCAACAACCACCAAGAGTCAAGCATTGAAAAAAGTCCTAATTTGAAACTCTATAGAGTGCATATTCTGAATGGCTGGGCAAATCTGTTCCTAAGCAACAAGGAAGTGATATATAAAAGTAGAGAACGTGTGCTATCCAGCCATGATATTGATTAAATGGATAAGATGATGTCCAAAATTGCACAACTTGACGCTTTAACCAAGTACAATTCATATAGATATACCATAAACAAATGTCTTGCTCATATTATTTCTTAGACTGTACTATTTATTCAACATAGACCTTTTTGCAAGCTTGAAGAATCTATGTTCATCAATAACTCTAGATCGTGCTTTCTCTAGTATGATCTGCATAATGGCTTCCTTTGCATTTTATGATTCAGGATATAGTTGGATAGTCTCGCAAATGCCACAACATTTAATGAGTTGTGTTAATTTTCCTTGCCTCTCCATTTTAATCCCAGCCTTCCATCGCATCATATATGTTTGATAGTTCTATATAGACCGATGATTTGTTAGGGACCACATCAAATACATGCTCACTGCCTTGTTTCCTAGGAATGTATTACCATGAAGCTTGCATGCACCAAGAAGTGACATCCTATGCATGCACTAAGAAGCTGCCTTGTTTCCTAGGAATGTATTACCATGAATCTTGCATGCACCAAGAAGTGACATCCAGGCAGCATCATAAGTGAATGGCATGGCACATGCCAGATCCACTGCCTCATCTAGCCACCCTCTATGCCCAAAAAGATCAACCAAACTTCCATAATTCTTTGCATATGGAGTACCAGAATTATCTTCACTGATTAGAATAGAATAATGACAACCATCATCAACTAGTCCAACATGGCTGCATGACGAAATGATGGTTATGAAGGTGATCCTGTCTAGATAGTTGCCTTCCTATAGCATTTCTTGGAAAAGATTAAGAGACTTTTCTGCAGACCCATTCTGAGAAGATGTAGATATTATAGTATTCCATGATATTATATCTTTTTGCTGCATTTTACCAAAGGTTTTATAAGCATCCTCCAGTCTATCAGAGTCGTTATAAGTATATTGTTGCTGCTAGTAGCTTGGACATGGATTTTCCTTCCAACATCTTGCTTGGAAATGGCACTGTATTGAATGTAAGTCTTAAACCATTTTGTATAGCTCAGAAACTTCCTAGAACTAATAAATGATAACAAGGTGTTGCGCATGGAGGGTTGCCCTCCGATGTCCTGAGGGGATGTTTATATAGTCTCTGATGCATAGTGCTTTAAAGTCAATCATCAAGTTGCAAGTGTGGAAGGTAGATTTTATTGTGACGTAAAATCAATCCCTCCAAACTGAGAATGTACAAACCTATTACTCTTGGTGCAACAATTAGACCTTTTAGACAAGATGGATTTTTGTAGATTTTTTTTCTCAAAAAAAAAAAAAAAATCAAAGGAAAATAGCTTTTCTGCCAAGCGCGGTGTTTGCTCTAATTTTCCCCTGGGTGACATTTTAAGTAGATAATGGTTGATTTGTTAAATAGTAAATTGATGATCTATGTAATTTCTTTTGTCCTATTGATGAATGTGACAATTTTCAATTTACTTTTTCTTGCTCCACTAGGCCTACACATCAGCGTTCCAGAAATGCGTATTGCATCTTATATTAATGTCATTTACAATAAAAGAGAGACAAAAAATATTACAATTTTAACTATCCCCAATGCAGTTCCATGATAAATATAGACAGCCCATGGAAGTGTAGGCGGTGCAACGCAAATTACTACCAATAAAGAGGCAGCCAATTAGATGATCTCCAGTCCCCATCCTCTGGGTCAAACCTCGGTGCTTACTGGAGAAGGGCGGTGTACTTGAAAGGACGACAATAGGAGCCAGGCAACATACGTGGCACGACAGCAAGGGGGAAGGGCAAATAGATAAAGCTAATTCTGCTTGCTAGTAATCATATAGATAGAAAGAGTATATATAGAAGGATAAGCATGAGCAATGAATACTATCTTTTGAGTTGAACTAAAGGGCAATATTATCCTAGTCTTTTTTTGAGCTGAACATCTTCAGTGAACCAAATAGATAAGAATAGAGGCCAAATAGATAAGAATAGAGACAATGGTAGGATTTCTTTGTCTTCCTTTTTTGGTTGGGATTGTATAATCATATGAGAAACAATAATTAAGATTTAACATAGCAAAACTGAGACAAATGCAACTATATTTAGTATCGCATGACATAAAAAGCATGATGGATGGATTTCAAAGCAAATGCCCCGTCCATAATTCCTGCATCAACTTGGCAATGACATCTCTTTTAATTGTCCAGAAAAGCATCTTTCCATTCCACAGTTAATATTTTCTAGAAGAAAAATACTACAGGCTGTGGACAATAGACATCCACATTAGATAAAATTCAAACCATCACTAGAAAACAATTGACAACTTCCATGCTTTCACCGTTGCTACGAAAACCAGCCAGATGGTTGCATCCCTTCTAGAAAGCTTTTAGTCAGAGTCTTCATATACACCACCATCATCTGAGAGCTCATCAAACTCCCGCATATCTAACTGGTATCGCAAAATGCCACCAATACCTCCAAATCCTCTACAAAATTGTGATCCTTCCTGAGATTTATTGGTGACATGTGTCATCCACTCCAAAAACATACTTTCCAGTGTCTTGACTAATCTCCCCAAAGTACTTCCCAATAAGCCGCTTTTCCTGAATGAACTTAACATTGGCTGAATGAACTTAACATTGGACAAGATTTCTGAAGAGAGTTCTATAGCTTGGTTGAAACCATTTTCCCCACCATAACAGACATCTACAACATTTAAAATTTTGGCTTGAAGTCGTGGATCAAACATATCAGATTGACTTAATTCAGTCTTAAAATCTCTCGATCCAACCAATATTAAACCAACAACATTAGGGCTGGCCGGTAACTTGAATTGATGAAAAATTGTGTCGCTAACTCTGCAGGTCTTTTCGACATAATTGTGCCTCTTCTCCATTCGCGACCTAGCAAAGCGGAGAGCAGATTGCCCACCTCTCCCATCTTTGTTTAGGAAGGTCTACAATAAACTAGTGCAAAACTTCGAGTAGTATTACCACTTAGTGTCCCAAACAATGTGCCATTACCATCCATCACAATAAATCCAAACTTGTCATCTGATTCCAGCAACTCATTGAATTTATTATCACACAAATAGAGGGATGCATTTATAGGCTTAAACGGCTCAAAATCGATTGTTACCTTCCTTTCCTTGCCATCATCAGTAACTATAGTACCAGTATATAGTATCAGGCCATTATTAGGAACCTTATTGTAAAGCTTTAGATGCTGCTGTGCGGATGTAATGGCACCAAGTACGGATTGCCTGTTAACTCTATTCTTGATATTAGATGCGGTACCAAATTCATCCCCAAGCATCTTAGCAACTCGAGAAATCTGATCACGTGGTGGCATTATAAGAGAAATCATACTTGTTCCATTACCACGAGCAGATTCCAGTGCCTTGATAAGTTTCTTAATTTTCCATATCTGAATATTCTTATCTTCTCCTCAGATTCGCCATCTTCTGCCTGCATTTCTTTGCAAAACTCCACAACTTAAACAACCTTCATTTCACGAGTAACAAATTTTAATAGAAAACTCATCTGAAAGTACAATGCAGTTCATGATTCTGAGAACAAGCTCTAATATGAAAGTAGATATGCACCTCATATTGAAATTCAACTACATATCTTCGTTTTGAAAAGACAAAGTTGATATGTGAAAACCTGTTTTGTCCCTCCAAGCATTCTGGTACGCTTGTTAAATTCTGTAGCCATCTGGGCAGCCACTGATTGCACTTCCATCTGTTCCAAGTAGTTCTTCTTTGCATGTACTTCTTTTTGTATTCTCTCCAAATGCTACCTTAAACCTCTTGACAACCATATCCAGTTGCTTTCCCTAATTATCCACCAGATGTGAATAGAAAGGCCATCTTGTTGCACCCTCACCACTGAACGGATTTGGAGCAATCCTGACATCCACATATCCCATTGTTTCGCAGTCAAGACTTCCTCCAGAGCCTATCTTTGCCTGCATGTCATCCAGGCTTCTGCATCACTTAGATTTATACTGCTTCCCTAATTGTGACGGGATCAAGTTCCATGATGGTATCGAAGGAACCACCACACAAGGAACATATTTGCTCTTTGTGAAATTACCTTTACCGCTAGACTGAGTCCTCGATATAGTTTTACTACATACTGTCACAACTTCCTTTGCAATTTCCATAGGGTTTTTGCCTAGCACTCCTTCATATATCCAATCTCCTCTTCCGGCAGCCTTCTTGAACTCCCAAACTCTTGGATCATTTTCCTGGTAGAATTATTTAGATGCTAGAAGGAATAAGCTGAGATTTGGCTAACCTCTCGCAAAACCTGGAGCAATTTGGTAATGTCTCGACCGTTTTTGTCGCCTCGAGGATAATAAATCATCGATTTCATTGTTGTGAAACCTAGAGCCATGGCAAGGGGCATCGGCAATATGAATTATGATCCTGTTTGTAGATTCCCAGCTCAACTGACCAATTTTTCCTTGCACTCCACAGAATGAAACTTCATTCCGGTTAGGCGGTTAGAACAGCACCATCCGGCAACAGGGCTGACCGCCAGTTTAATGGCAAAAGCCAGTTTTTAGCAGTCACCAGAATATCCTAGGCATATGCCAAAATGTGCCTGGATATTCTACAAACCCACATAACCGAGGGTTTGCTCCCCTAGGGGCAACCCAAAAACCCTTTAGTACAACTTGAATTGCATCTAACAATTGTAGTCTATTCACACAAGGAAAAAGCATTACTCCTTTGAAGCTCGAAGACAAATGGTATCCTTTCTTCTTTGCAGAAAATGATGCCTTGTCTAGCAACATCACCAATGCCAGGTATTTCAACCTATTACATTGACTGAACAATACATGTAACTTGTCTGTAAATGATTGTGCATACTTTTGTGGCAGCCAATGCCTTCCCAACTCATTAGACTCTACAAAGATGAAAGGCAAGGTTGTCCTTTGCTTGAGTAGAGGCCAGGGGACGCGCGTCGGCAAAAGTCACGAGGTCTTGAGAGCTGGAGCTGCAGGATATGTTCTTGGCAATTTTGCTGCTCAGGAAAGTGAGGTGTCTGTTGATGCCTATCTACTTCCTGGAACTGCTATCAATACCAATAATGCAGTGGCTGCTCTCTTCTATATCAACTCTACCAAGTAAAAACTTATACTTGTCTAACTTTGTGCCCAAGGAAAATGGTAATGTTACTTAACTAAATCACATTTGATGAAATAGAGAGCCAATGGTGAAGATTGTTCATCCAGTCACTCTGCTTAGTATCAAACTTGCACCATCGATGGCCGCATTCTCGTCTCAGGGTCCCAATTCGCTCAATCCAGGCATACTTAAGGTACATTTTCTTTCAAAGCTTCTTTGTTCAAGTTGTCTTTCTTTGTCTAAGGGTTTGTTTGTTACAAATTTTACTATTTAACTGCTACCTTGTATGATCTTTGAAGCCTGATATATCGGCACCAGGTCTCAATATTCTAGCAGCCTGGACTGGCAGAAATTCGCCAACAAAGTTGCCAAATGACACTAGAAGGGTGGAGTACAACATCATATCAGGAACCTCCATGTCTTGTCCCCATGTTGCAGGTGTTACAACTCTTTTGAAAAGCTTGTACCCCAAGTGGAGCCCTACAGCCATCAAATCTGCCATCATGACACTGGTAAGCGAGACATTTGATCATATCCCTGGCATAAAATAGAGTAAACAATAAATGGATGTTAATCTAGAATCAACATAGAACAATCTATTATTGTACAATGAATAATCTATTCCCTGACTAACAAAAATAAGCTGATCTTCAATCTAGGACAGGCATAGAATAATGTACTGTTGCATCATAGAATAGTAGACTAGCTTTTAGTCTATCTAAAGTCAATGCTTTGATCGTGCAGCTTCAACTTTGAACAACATGCAAGAACCAATATCAATGCATCCGGGGTCGAAGCTGGTCCATTTAACTATGGATCTGGAGAGATCAACCTGACAGCTGCGTCAGATCCAGGGTTTGTGTATGACACCACAACAGAAGATTGTCTACTCTTTCTGTGCAAAGTTGGATACAATGCCTCAACAATCTCAAACACCACAAGGATAAAACGCTTCACATGTCCAACTAACATTCCTGACATTAGCACCCTCAACTATCCATCCATAGCCATAGCTAACCTCACAGATTACCAAGTAGTCCCTCGAATTGTAACCAATGTGGGAAGTAACTATGCCACCTACATTGTTACCATAAAAAATCCTCCACGTATTTTGGTAAACATACAACCCAAAACCCTTCTTTTCAAAAGCAAAGGAGAAAGCCAGAGCTTTAGTGTGAGTTTTAAAGTGCAAGAAAAGTGTTGTAATGGCAGTATGTATTTGGATCATACACTTGGTGTGATGGGCACCACCTTGTAAGAAGTCCACTTGCAATTTTGACACATTGCCATTTTTAGGTGTGCCCACTAGAAAAGAATCCTGTATGGTAAATGTTCTTATTCTAAAATCAACATTCTTGGCATATAATTACTTATCAATCTATTATTTTGAGGTTACATTTGTTACCAATCGGGTGCAATGGTCCATTTTTCGAGTTGTTGGTTGCCATTGTTCTTATTCTAAGGTCAACATTCTTGGTATATAATTGCATGTTTTTTCATAGCCATTATCAATCAATCATTTTGAAGAACCTTTGTTACTAATCAAGTGTAATGGTCCATTTTCCAAGTTGTGGTCACAGTATCTATAACAAACATGTTAGATCATGCTACATAAAAAGGAGAGCTGTTTTTATTCCCCACAAAAACATCAATGTCAGTTGTATTATGAAGTATATAAGAATGAACCCATTTGCTTTTTACAAATGCACCTATGTTAGAGCAAGCACTGAAGATGGATATGTAAGTGACTTTACTTGGCTTTGTGGATGTTAGTAGCATTTTTTGAAACAGCTCAAAGACCTGTTTGGCATAGCCATGCATTCCATAAGCTCCAATAATACAGTTCCAAGATATCACATCCTTTTGTTTGCATATTCTCAAATAATAATCTAGCAACTTCAAGATCTCCACAATTTCAATACAAATATTCATTAGAGCGCAGTGTCCAAAATCACACCTGGCTGATAACCAGCACTGACTGCATGTGCATGAATTAATCTACCTAGTGCTAAATTTGATGCATCAAAACACGAATTCAAAATAGTTGTAAAAGTGAACATGTTTCCTTTTAAATTGTGCTGATGCATTTCTTGAAGAAGGTGAAAGACTTGAATGCTATGCCCATTCTGAGAAAATGCAGCAATTAACGAGGTCCGTGTCATTACATTTCTTTGTTGTATTCTATTGAATTGGTTGCATGCACTTTCCAAATTTTCACACTTAGCATACATGCTAATTGATTCAATTCCCACAACAACATCCAACACAAATCTACGCAGAACTTCTCCTTCAGCCATAAAAGCAGGGCTGGAACAGGTATTTAGAATGTTAATGAAAGTGATTTCGTTTGGCATTACTTTTTCATGCTGCATTTGTCTCAAAAACGAAATAGCAATTTTCCCTACATATGGTGTTATGATGGAGTTCCATGAAACTACATTGTGTTCGTGCATGGTGTTAAATATTCTAGAAGCATATTCTAGATTTCCATGTTTACCATAAAGGTGAAGAACATTGCTTGTAACAATCTTAGTTTCCAAGTCAGTGCCAATTATGCTTGCATGTACCAGTTTGCTTTTATTCGGGCTCGTGCATGCATCAATAACAGTGAGGAATGTCAGCACCTCTGGGTCTAAGGCCACTTCGCCTAATTTTGAAAAAGATAGTAAGGGCTTCCTTTCCGTCCCTGTTCTGGAAGTTTATTGAAAGCATCGTATTCCAGGTGACCATGTTTTTATGCTGAAGTTTTTGGAACATCATTTCTGCATCTTCCAGACTGTCACACCTCCCATACATGTTGATAAGAGTTGTGCCTACGTGCACATCTGCTTCTAATTCATTGCAGATAATATAAGCATGAAATAGCTTACCATTCATAAGGGCACTAGGGCAGGTACATGCATTCAGAGCTGTAATAAATGAAACTCTACTTGGCCTTATCCCATGTTGGATTATTTGCCAAAATAACTGAATTGCCTCACTTTCATGCCCATGTTCAACTAATACCGCAACCATGGCGTTCCATGCTACAACATATTTTTGTGGCAGTTTTTCAAATGTTGCGTATGCATAGCCAAGATTCTCACACACTGCATATATGCTAATGACAGCAGTGATTACAACGACATCCAACTTGAAGTCACCACTATCTAGTATGCTGCCATGCATAAACTTTCCTTCTGCTCGAGATTAGAACAAATATTTAGAAGGGTGATCAGTGTGCCTCTATTAATTAATATATTGTCCAGTCCCATCTGTTGCATAATTCTAATAGCGTCCCTCAGAAAACCATTATGGGCATATGCTGCTACCATTTGCTTGTTTTTTAGGCTATGTAGCCCATAACATAACAAAAATGTCCAGTCTGATTCTCATATTTCTAATCCAATACCATACCTGTTTCACAACAACTACATGTTTTATATATCGAAATCGTATTTTCTTTCAAGCATATTTGCATGTTTCATGGATCAAAGTCATATTTTGTTGACCTTTCGTAATGGCTTATTATCGCCTATATAAGCCATTATCGCCTATATAGTGCCACTTGCATAGTTATCGAACGGGCAACCCTTTGATGCGTTAACATCTTGTTTCCTTGAACCGTGCCAAGCCCTTGCTATAGCCGCCCAAACAATAAAGAAAACAAACGAGACC
Organism: Isoetes taiwanensis; assembly: GCA_021234155.1. Classification (NCBI taxonomy): domain Eukaryota; kingdom Viridiplantae; phylum Streptophyta; class Lycopodiopsida; order Isoetales; family Isoetaceae; genus Isoetes; species Isoetes taiwanensis. The sequence continues at coordinate 4,208,867 of JAJEKV010000051.1, forward strand.
CAACTAAACAAATCTGGTCCTATAACACAGTGGAGATGCAGGGAAAAAAGATTAGTGCATCGACTAGGGAAGATTTTTCTGTAACAAATCTGCAAACCTGCACTCCCGGATCTCTTCCAGAAGAAATAAAAAAGAGACCCATACCTTCGCTGGGAAAATCTGCCGTACCTGAGAATTTCATCCCCTGTTCTGTAACATGCTGCCCGCTAGATCTAAGGCGGCCCTCAGAAGATTGTGCCTTCGTTGAGCATCGCCCACCTGGCTCAGACTAAGAGCAACCCCTGCCCCAAAAAGCTTAGCATAAATAAATTCATTTCCACGCCCATTCTGCATTTTTTCCAATTAAAAGATTTTAGGTGTCATCGGGAACTCAAACGGGTCTCAAAAGACGGGGCACTGCGCATTACTTCATTGTTTAATATGCGTCCACAGCGGCCAATGTAATGTATTGTACAGTCCAGCATGGTCTTATTTTTGGGACTCATTGGTTTTGGAACACTTGTTTTAGCCTAGAATTATTATTGCCAATCGAATCGATCACATCACGGCGCATTCGGTCCGAAGAATACATGGTTTGATTTGTTTTTTCTCTGTACCACAATAGCTCAAATATCCAGATTCTGTAGTTTCAGATACGTGTATCAATTTGGAAGGTTGCATGCAACAGGAATATCTTTTATACAAGTGATATTTTAGTCTGCGAAAATAAAACTTTGGATGAATAAAGGTTTTCAAAAGATCTTTGATGAGAGACAGTTCATATGGTTGGTAGCAGTATGTCGTCTTCCAAAATGCTCGAAAATGACAATTTTTCAGATGAGGAACAATTTGCTGAGCGTGTAGAAAATTTAGTCGAAAGGTGCAAGACTTTGCATGATGAAGCATGCGCTCATAGTGATAGGGTTAGGGCCGAGGCTCAAGGGTTAAGTAAGCAGGCTCTAGCCCTTGACAATGAAATTAGAACTATTAGAGTCAAGATGTGTAGCTTTCTTGAGAAGGGGCTTTTCAGTCATCGGCAATTTGAAAAGGTATTTTCTATGTTCCCCACTCGCTCTTGCATTCCGAAAATCGGTATCGGATCATTCTGATTTGTTTTGCCATCTGCATGTTATAACTAGTTGGAAGAAAATCTGTATAGGGCACGCAGCATGATTTATGAAGGAGATGTTGCAGCTCTCCTTCCACATAAATCAAATGGTATATTTTGCTTCTAACTAGTAACTCCTTGTAGCATACTTAATATACATATATATACTTTCTCATGCAGGATTATTTCTTAGGTTAATGCTTGGGCCTGTCAATGTCCTTGCAACCAGAAATGATGTGAAGTTCAAAGTTAAAGAGGAATACAATACTTATAGGGTGAGGATAACGCTATTCATGCATTCCATATCATCAGACTTTCTGCAATGTTATCAATTGGTTATCTTATCTATATCATATCTGAGTTGCTTTACTCTTTCCAGGATAAAACTGCAATAATTTTCTTAGCCTTTCCTTGTATACTTTTGGTGCTCAAACGATTTTTCTGGAATGGCTGCTTTCCTGCCATCCCAGTTCAAGCTTATCAGGTGAGTAGGGCCTCTTTTTCCCTTTTGGAATACAACATGCTTTTATTTTTTTGCCTTATGTTTTTATAGGCATGGCTTCTGGTTTTCTACACAAGTTTGGCACTGAGAGAGAATATTTTGAGGGTCAATGGAAGTGACATTCGTCCTTGGTATTTTTTTGATTGGAAACTTGAATATTTTGAATGAGTAGAAACAATTAATATAAGATCATGAAATGCTGATATGTTGATACATTTTATGCTAAGGTGGGTGTATCATCACTATTTTGCCATGGTTGCTGCTATTGTCAGTCTCACATGGGGCATTCAAGGACAGCCTAGCTGTAGACACAAACAGGTCTATAAAAAGCTCAAAGTGAATGGCAATGCTTAACCCATAGAATACTTTGCTAAATCAGTTAAAGATGCAGCATGGTGTGCAGCTGTTCTTGTTATGGGCAGTAATGCAGGGAGTCTCTATGCAGCTTCAAAATAGATATCAAAGGCAGCGGCTGTACACAAGGATTGCGCTTGGAAAGGTTTAGAGTCTGTGCTTCTATTGCAAGTATGTCAATGATTAACAATGTCATAATTATCTTTTTTAGGCTGGAAGGATGGATGTTGTTTGGGGAGAAACAGCAGGTGTGAAGGGTCAGTTATGGTTGCTGTACCCTCTAATTTTCGTTCTACAGGTATTCATGCTTTCCATATGTCTTTAATCAATGCTTCGTTCCACCTTCGATACACAACTAGAGTAAACTAGACAATATTGGGATTGAAGCATCAGAAATGTTATACTAGTCCCTCATAACATATTATGGTTTGCATTAATTTTGGCACCAGGGATTCCAATTCTTTATTGGCTTTAAGCTGTTAATTGGAATAGTAACAGACGACGACTCAGAATGGCAGATGGGTGTCTGTGGCTTGCTGCTTATTATAATGGCAGTTGGTAATTTCATTAACACAATGGCCACAGTACAGATGAGGAGGAAAGGAAAGGAAACCATATCACAGTTGTCTTCAAAGTAGCAAGGACCTGCCAATTTTGTAAAGCTTTTATTTGAGCATGAGAGCTTGCATTAAGTTGCTATGAGCTTCCACTAAGTTGACATGTCTACAGTAGTACAAATAATATCGCAGATGAGGACAAAAGAAAGAAAAGCATTTTCGCGATTCTCGTGAAACTAGCAAGGAGCTCACCAGTTCTCTGCAGCCTTTATTCAGCATGTGGCATGTTCAGTTAGTAGGCATTGCCCTTGCTTTAGGGGATGCCGGATTTTGGTTCATTGAGAAGGCAGAGTATGACCTTTACTAAATATGCAATGTTTATTGATAAACACACCGAGTGAGAAAGTTATAAGGATGGTAGTAGGTCCTTGGAATCAAGGATAAGGACGAACAGGTGGTTGTTTGCTTCCAAGGAAGTCAAGGATTAGAGAGTAATTGATTATGAATGTAACAGGTCATTTAAAGTTTCTAGGGCTAGGTGCACTGTGAGGCACATCGTCATCTAATTAGCTACCCTGCTGCTGGGTTGGATTTTTCCTACCATCAACTGCATTACATGATTTCCAAACAGGTTTGAATATGACATTCTTATCAAATGCATAGTATAGGGCATACATTGTGCTTATGAGCATCTCTTGCTTGTCAATATGTTTCTGATGGTTAAAGCACAATGCTAGTTTGCATTTTGCAATCGTTGACGGGCCTTAAGTGTCAGGCGATAATATAGGACTTGAATCGCGATTTTTGGCTTGTTTGTCATTATGATGATGCCACATCCATTGCAGAATGCTCCGTTTTTCAGCCGGCTAACAATCGCCCCGTTTAGCTTGTTTACCTAGTCAACATAGTTGTAACTAAGCTTGCAAAATAGATATAGCCATAGCCGTAGTTAGTGTCTCCTTTTTGTGTTGCCCCTAAGGGCAAACCCTCGATTATGTGGGTATGTGCCTGCATATGTTCAGACATGCCCTGTGACTGACAAACCTGCTACAACAGGTTACTCTGCCCGTCGCACAGGTTTTAAGAGAAACGGACGTCTCTCTTTCTTTTGGGCTATGGCTTCTTCGCAAGAAGGCCGGCACTCTGACCACTGTCTCTGTCCCAATATCAAATGTTGCAGATCTGCTGTGGACAAGGTATTTCTAGTTAAATCTGCTGTGGACAAGGTATTTCTAGTTAAAGCTCCAGTCGCGATCAAAGCTCCCCATGCACGCAACCGACTATAGCTATGCCTCACGCTTTTCTTTGCAGGCTTGCATTTGTTGTTGACTGGAGCTGGAGCGATGCCAATGCTTGGTCCCGTGGTTAGAATGGGCAGGTTTCAATTCACGTTAGTCAACTCAAGCTATTCATCTTGGCCGCCGCGAACATTTCTCTTTACCGACTAGGTGTGAGTTTCAAAATGCAAGTACTATGAACATGTCTTTGCCACAAAAAAAGAGCACGGTGAGGGCATTTCAAGATGAAGCTTCCCCAAAAACAACCCATTGATCATTGATTAGTCAAGTTGAATGCCATCCAACAGAAGCGGGTATGCTTCCACTAGAGGTGGGGACTCTTTGGAGGGCCGTAACTTATGTTAATAGGGTACTACATATGGAGCATGATAGATTTTCTAAATTGGCTCTAGTGCAATCTATATGTTGGTATTTTGCTATTAAACAATGGGCACAAAGATAGTTGAATAATGCAACTTGGCCTACATCGCTTAAATTTCAAGAGATTCATACACAAATTTTTGAAATAGTTGTAAAGAAAATGTGGATACTTGAGTTAGAAGATGTTAAAAAGAAGTTTTATCTGACTAAGATAAATGACTTACGAGAGTATAGAGAACAACAATATCTTCTTTCCCATATAGATAGAAGAAATTGAATGCTCATTTCTCAACTAAGGCTATCTTCAGGTACACTTCATATAGAGACTAGAAGGTGGAATGGTACTCCTCGTAATCAGAGGTTTTGTCCTGGATGTTTAGAGCTAGAAGCTAAAACAAAGAAGCATGCATTCTTGAGATGTGGTTCATATGCAGATCTTTGAGATAGATCTAGCATTCATGCAACCACTCTAAAAGATCTTTTTAAAATGCCTAACACACCTAAGTTCATACGTGAAGGATATCTAGAAGGAAAGGAAAGATATAGTGAGCCTGTTTGAATTGATGAACGACTTTGAGTCCACTTATGCTTTAGAATGATCGTCTTGAACGAGGTAAATATGTATCTTTTTGTCATAGAGGTCTAGGGGAATAAATGGCTTGATCAATACATTTACATTTACATTTACACTTACATTATTGAAATAGGTATGGTGTCACTTGATGCCTACAATATTAGTTAACACCAATGATCCCAAAAGACCTATGTTTACAAATATGACGTAAATGATGTCAACGTGATGTAACAATTTGGTTGCATAGACGAGACTAATATGATAGAAAGTATGACACAATTATTGAATAACATGGATAAGCACTTGATGCAAACATGCCATGCAATTGCTCAAATGTAGTCGTTGAGTCGAGACTAATGTGATAGAAAACATGACGCAATTATTGAATAACTTGGATATAAGCTCGACACAAATATACCATGCCATTGCCACAAATGTAGTCATGGTGTCGAGACTAATATGATAGAAAGTATGGCGCGATTATTGAATAACTTGGATATAAGCTTGACACAAACATGCAATGCAATTGCCACAAATGTGGTCGTTTTGTCGTTTTTGCGTTATGTAGCCATGACACAATACTTGACGCAATGGGTGACGCCCATGCGACATCAAAGTATAGGACTTTTAGCGTCAACCGCATGACATTTAGTAGGCCTTTGAGAATACATATAGCGTCACTTTGTTTGACACTATATCCGACGAAAAATACCTTTTTCTGTTGTAGTGGTGGCATCCTCTCGTATAAGTTCTTGAACCAATCTGGAAACAAAAGTTGCTCATTGTTGTAACATTTCAATCTGGATCCATCTACAGCTTCTCTTCCCCTTCATTGACATTTGTTTTGCATATTTACAACATATCTCTTACCATTTCCTAAATCTCATGCGGCCATTTGCAAGCGCATGCCAAAGTTATCCATCCATAACCTGCCAGATTACCTATCTATAACCTGCCAGATTACCGATCTGGAAAAATAACTGGATTACCAAATACATCAGATAAAAGAAGATTTAGTTACCTCTTTGCCTGTGGTTGCAACTGCAAAGGCGGCCTCAATCCGAACGCTGCAGAATGCCTGCACAGCATTAGAGCATACATTTGAGAATTTAACCTAACAGAGCATGCATCTGATGCAGAAATAAAAGGACAAAACTTAGCAAGAAGGGCAGAACTTAGTCGTTGCAATGGGGCAGAACTTAACAGGATTTTCTGGCAGGAGTGATTCCAATATGGCAGATGAAACAAAACAGACGAAACAAACAAAAAATATCTGCATTTCGTTTCTTCATCGGCGGGATTTTTAAGCTGTAAAAGGTTTTGAAGAAATGGGCATTGAAGGATTTTTGAGCTATGGCCGTTGAAGGAAGGGCGTCATATATGAAATATCCTTTGTCGAACTCGCTTACTGCACTCTGGAATGAAACCTCAAAACAAACGTTAAAAAAAACAGAGGATGAAGAAAAACTTTACCTTGGCATTTCTTTGTTTAGCCGAATGCTCGAGCTGCAAAAAAATGAGAGAGATAAGTTAAAAATTACCTTCAAACCCACGATGGAGCTGGAAGAGGAAACATACTGACCTGTTTGTGGCAAAAACTGGGAAATCCCTAAAGAACAGACTAACTCCATTGCCTTAATCACGGCCTGCGAAGGGGATCACCGCCCCATGATCTTAGCTTCTGTCTATTATCTGACCCACCCATCATCACAGCAGTGCCCACCTGAGAGCTGTTACATTTACAATCCAAAACGTGAGAGGGAATTTAGCGAAAAAAGCAAGGACTCCAAAATACAAAAGTTGTATGCAACTATCGGACCAGCGAGAGGGAGAAGCATGTGCCACCATAGCCGAAATCTGGAGCTTCATGAACCAGACCAACAGAGAATGGTAAGTTAACAGAAGCAATCAAAACATCTCAGTAAACCATCGAACAACTCAGTGTCAAGGAAGGCGTCCGCAAGTGATCTCCAGACAAAGAAAACTACTTGTGGGTTCATTTGCAGTCCAAGAAGCCATGTAAGGAAATGGCATGGCCGCTGTGATAGTGGGCATAGATTCGGGAAAAAAAAACCCAGAAACAAAACCCTTCTCCAGGATCACTGGGCAGATCCGGAAAAAAAAACCCAGAAACAAAACCCTTCTCGAGGATCAATGGGCTTGCTGAAAGAGAGTAGACTTGCTCCGAGCCATTTCGCTAGACCGACACTGAGTAAAAAGAAATGCTCGCCCTTTCCCATTACCGGAGGAAAAACGTACCAAAAAACCAATAATATTGCCGGATGAAGCCGTTGCTTCCGCTTTTGAATATGTAGAAGAATGATTGAAAGCAGAGCCTTACGCATAAGCATGATTGAAGGAAAAGAGGTGTTTAAAAACTCGTATCGTGGTAAGATTCATAAAAGGGAAAGATAGCCAAAGAAAGTGGAAAAGATTCCCGTAAGAGGACTGCAAGCGGGAGGGAACGCCGCATGCGTCTGCACATGCGGCGTTCTGGCACAAATACCAATGCCATCTCTTTTTAATAAAGAAGATGGGGCCAACAAGTAGTTCTTATAACCTCCATTCAAGGTATGAAAGTGCGCCAATGATGGAACATTATGTCAACAATTACGTGCAAAGACTCCTCTTCATTCAAAAAGGAAGTGTTAGAGCTAGGCACATTAGATAGGCTAGGAGAGCACATGATTAGAAAGCTTAGAATCTAAGGTTTCTAAGGATATACAATATGGCTATAGCTGAGATGCATGCCCATGTTTTATAATACACTACAACAGAAAACCTGTTTTACGTCAGAAAAATCGTCAGAAACCCTTTACAAAATAGGCAATTGCCCAGACTCATATGGTCGACGATATTCTCGACAGATATTCTCGACGAAAAGTAAAAGTCGCCGATTTTTGCGTCGAGAATTTTTCGCAGATTTTCTCGACGCAAAAATCGTCGATTAAATTCGAAAGAGTTAGCGTCAGAATTTTCGTCATATTTTTCATCAGAAATATTCGTCATAGCATGCGTCAGAATTACGTCAGGTTTTTCGTCAGAATTTACGTCAGGTTTATCGTCAGGTTTGTCACAATATTCGTCATATGCTTCATAAGTGCTTTAGCACATTTTCATCAGCATTCTCATTTTTTTCATAATTTTGGCATATTTGCATTTTATCTGGACGATTTCTTTATAATGATATTTAGCTTTAACAGGGTATACATTCATAAAGAGATAAAGAGTGTATATCAAAGAAAAATCTCTGTATTCAAATATAATCATAGTTACATGTGAAGAATTGACAATCTGTACAATGCCAACAAAGATCATGGGCAATGGACTCCAGCAAACTGCGTCAGCATGAAAGAAAAGGAAATCCAAAGTCTTCAAAAAGAACGCTTCAACTACAGTCTTCAAGTAATAGCTTTTTTAGTCCTCTCCATTAGTGTCCTAAACCATTGCAAAAGGCACACCACAATGTTATTGATGCATAAAGAAAAATATACATTACAATTTTATCCCTGGACTTGAGCCTCAACCGTCTATCTATATAATCTTGAACCTCAATAATCATTTCCAACTTGCCCTCTAGCTGGAAAGATATCATCAAGCTAGAACGTTGAGTAGGACGCAAACATTGAGATAGCGTATATATCAGTTGTGTCCAACACTCTTCTGCATCCTGCGAGAATGATAGTTAAATAACCAATATGAGGGATAAAACCAAGTTAAGAATCCCAAAGGCCAAAAACCAACCTGCTGCATGTACATGCCAGTATTTGTCTGCTGGCCAAATTGAGGGTTTATGTTGCGTAGCAACTAAAATGTTTTTCCTTCTTGTCATTGTCAAATACATATCTTTAACATGATGACAAACTACAAGATGTACATACCGACCAGAACTGAGTAGGGGCAGCGGGACGTAAACTACGATCAAGCTCACTGAATAGATCTTTAGTCGCAACTGTTAGGGTTCCTGTAGGATCTAATCCTGGCTCATTTCCACTAGAGTATCTGCCGGTTCAGAAAAAATGAGAAAACATATAAGCCAAGGACCCGAACATTACAATTAAACATATGGGATGGAGCTGCATGCAGCACAACATGGCATATTTTGCATGAGAATCCCATATATGATAAAAGAAGATTGTCATTCTTCTATTTCCTGCCTCCTGATTACTAGCTTTAAAATTGCACCTAAATTCTGGACTCCACTTTGCCAGTTAATTACATTTAAAATTAAAAGTGAGGCAAACTTCATCAATGTGACTACACTTTAATTTCCATTTTTAATTATCCCTTCGTTCAAGAACAAAAAGAATATAATGTATTTGCACTTCAAAACTTACTTCTGCAAAGCAGATTTTAACTCCGGAACTGAATGCAAGCATTGAAGGGTTGAGTTCATATAGCATGTGATTCCAAGATTGACCAAGCCTGCTGTAGATCCCTTTCAATGCCATTGCATGAAAAATTAGAAGAGAGACAATATTGTGATATCAACTTCTGAAAGGGCGAGCAAAACTACCAATCTTAGAAACAACATAAAGTAATCAATGTAATCATATATAGCTGGAGATAAGACATCCCCAAAATGTCTGGTCATTCGAAGCTGAAAGCAATCTTAATAAGAGATTTAAACTACCATAATGGCTACAGCAATTAAGAAAGACACATGAAGCTATAAAAGTCATTTGGATTTCAAGGAGATCAAACCATTTGAACAAATTAATATCTTTCCCTGACGTCACTAAACTGCCTGTCTTAATTCAATGTACTAGGGTATGTATTTTCGTAGATGTTAATAGACTCTTTCCTAGTTTCTTTCCTGAGATCAACTGTTACAATGGGATAAGAAAATAGACAAATACAAGCATGCCATTCTTTTTTTTCATCCTCTTCATTAGGTAATCCATAAAACTGTTCCTGGCCTCTAGTACCATTTCCTCATCATCTACGAATTGAATGGATTCAAAGCTGCATCATAAAGATCAGACAAATCCTAGACTGGAACTCACCAAAGAAGCACTCCGTTGTTCATCTTCTGGGAGATCCTCGACAAACACTGGACCTTTTTCAGGAGCTTTAGGTACCCCTGTGCCCATCATCATTATTCGCTGACCCTGTGTTAGCGCCATAAAGGGAACAAAATTAGGATACAAGAGGAGCAAATGGGGCACAACTCACTTCTCATACCTCCTTCACTCCAAGTTGACTCCAGTCGCCATCATCCTAGTCCTATAACCATAACATAGACTCAGGAACAATGCTAAATATTAGACAGTTGACAATTATGTCTTGAACATACAGACCTTTAGAAGAACCCCTTTAAGCATGATCTTTTGTCTCTCTGGTGGTACACCAGTAAGATAAAAAAGCTGACATTTGAATACATAAGGCGGTTGCTCTGTGTCAATGTCCACAGATGGAAAAACCTCCTTTTGCCATTTCACATGGATGCAGTTAAGCTTGAAGAACGTTACCAGTAGATTAAGCTCTAATAAAACTCGAATCAACGCACCTGGCAGAATTCATCAATTCATTGCATACCTAGTTCAGTAACGCAGCTGGAAAAGCATGACCTGGAGTTCTAAATGATCGGGGAATCAACGCACCTGGCAAAATTCGTCAATTGATTGCATACCTAGTTCAGTAACGCAGCTGGAAAAGCATGATCTGGAGTTCCAAATGATCGAGATTCCCCGATGCGCCTTCCGCTCCAAATGATCGGGATCCCCGATGCGCCTTCCACTGTTCAGAAACCCTAAAGCTTTATCTTAAGTCTTTATGTTTTATTTAAGCTAATTAAGTTCCCTAATTAATTTACGGTTCAAATAAATTAATGTTAAAAAACTATGGCCCGATTTGTTTCCCTCTAATTTACCCTAATTTACCACACCTTACCCCGCATTCTCCACATGGAGAATGCCTGGAGATGGGGAGGGAGAATCCATTATTTTTTCTAGTGAACTGACTTAGATTGGCCCAGAATGAGCTTGTCCGGTATAAATCCGGCACAGATTCCCTTTGGGGATCGATTGACCGACCATTTCACATACTTGACCTATTTAGCAGGTGCACGACCAGTGGTGCCACAGATTATTCCAAGTCACTAGTTGTTCAAATCGACAAGGCCCAGCATCTTCGACCACAGCACAAAGGTCATAGCCAAAACCTATACATTTCAATATTTTTTATTGTATTCTCGTCTATAAGGTCATTGATCTTTTCTATGTTATTTCCGTGTGATATGGCCCATGACATCCAAGCTGCAATTTTCCTGGAAGATTAATAACCTCCGCAATTTTCTTGGAAGATTAATAACCTTCTGGAAAACTTCTTGAGGAAAAGTCATAAAAGGGAATTTCGGTTCCCCACTCGGTTAATGGGAACCTCAAAACCATTGTACTTTTTTGAAACTTCTAGTGAAAGTTCACTATGGCAATTCTCAATGCATTTCTAAGGCATAGAATTCTCACCTTCACATTAGAGCATTTTTCCTTTACATAGATTATTCCATCATTTTTCAGCCTAGTCAAACTACGTCCGCACGTATTGTGTTGCCACAATGGCACGGATGTAAATTCCCAATGCTTTTCAAAGGCATAGAATGGAAGCCTTCACATTGGAGCACATGTCATTACCAGAATATTAAAGTAAATTAGATGGGGAGCTTCTTCCCATTCTAGGCCATGAGGGAACAACCCTCAGGCTTCCGACTTATTAAACTTTCTAACTTCTATTATTGGCCGTGAAAATTTTAAAGGTCTAATTATATACCAGTATTTATTTTCGTGCTACACTTGCACTAAATACTATCAAAATTATAAGTTTCCCACCCGCTATAAGTTCAGCTGGGGATCTTCCCAACATTCTAGGCCATGAAGGAACAACTTCTTGGCCATGGGTCTAAGAATGGGGCATGATTGATGCCTTAATATCCATGCGGGCCATATGATGAACATTCTTTTGATTGAAAAAATCTATATAGTATAATATTGGCGTGTAAATAAACTTAATGAAGTGGTCTTTGTGATGCTTCATAGAACCTTTTTTTCCTCATTGCATGAGTACCAATATGTAGCATAATAACAGGGGGTTTTCTTTGTGTTTTTATACACTTTTCACAAAGGTTTTCCTAAGATTTCATGAATGATTGAATGGATGTACTAATGCGTACATCTAGAGTGCACCATTTCTTAGCCGTTGATTTAGCTTTTTTTTTTCAATGGTCCAACATCCAAGGGCTCACAACAAAAGTCCTCTTTTGATTTTAGGGGCTGAACATGCAAGCCTCGTTATTGCATTTTAGGGCATTCTGGCTATGGCGCCTTCTGGAGCTTTGCAAAATCGACCAGTAAATTCGGAAGTTTACATTTGAATTGATTTGCATGTAGCAAGTAGGGGTAGAGCAACTCGTGCTTGGGGATTGCAAACTTTAGGGCTTTAGGGTTTGTGTAGGATCCAACAGAGGTTCGTTCGGTGGTCTTCTGTGTACTTTCTATTGTTCATAGTGGGCGGAATGGGCATCTGATCTTGGGAAAGCAAGGCAAGCGGGCAAAAGTTGATTCGAAATGGCGTGAATTGCACATAGGTAACTTCGACTGTTGCAATTCGTTTTGGATTGGTTGTTTGTATACGGGATAGGTTCAATATCAGATAACGCTTTATATATCACGTATTTTTCGCTTGATCTGGCACAAATTTGACGTTTAATACGGCCAAAAATACGACTAAAAAAATTTCCGCTGCCGAAAACTTTCGCTGCGAAGTTTAAAACAACCGCTTTGGGCTTTACGAAGTCCGTTCGCGCGTTTAAACAAGATTTTTCGCTTACGCCAAACAGAAATAGTTCAGCGTGAAGCGAAATGAACTGCTTTCGGCTTTACGCCGAAAACATCTTGCCAGTAGTTAAAACGCAGGTCAAGTTTACGCGAAACCGCCAAAAATATATATAGAAAACCCAGCGTAGTTTAATCTCGGCTCTGCTTACGCTAACCGCCCTTCGCGTAGTTTAAACGCAAAAGAATGCTTACGCTTAACAAAAAAAGTTTCAGTTTAACCTTTATACACACGCTGAAAAGAGTTTTCGCAGAGTTTAACATTAAGGCTGATAAACCTACGAAAAGTCGGGCGGGGATTCGTAGTTTAAAACTTAGACTTCGCCACGCCAGAAGAAGGTTCGCTGTTTAAAAAACAGGAAGGTTTAAACTTTACGTGAAACTTTTTTTTTTCCCACGGCCGGTATTAAATACAAAAATAATGATTTTTCCTAAAAATACGTATTTTTTGCACTTTATACGCCCAAAAAAATAGTTTCATACGCATGAGAACCTATCCCCTGTTTGTATAAGAAATTGGAATTGAAAAGGTCTTTAGATTCGGGAAAAGTTGGATCCGAAGCCAAAGAAACCCGGATACCCTTCCATTCTAAGGTGGGATCTCGCAAAAGATAGCAAAGGCAGGGACAGATCGAATCGCCATGGCCAGAATGGGTTTTTAAACATATCTCACTCTTTTATTTGAAGGCTCAAACATATTTCTTCATTTTCTTCCTTCTATCTCGCGGATGATCATGTCCTTTTACCGGCATGCCTAGTATGGCGTGATATTGCTCCACGATTACGTTCCTCGGCCCATGAGGAGGTGGATGAGCTGCCGACCCATTATTCATATACCACCACAAGATGATGAGTGTCCATACCTTTCGCTTTGTATGTAATGTAGCTTGCTTTTTTTCAATGCCCCCGCGGTACCGCAAGAAATTGGTATGTTATGTTTCCTATTTTTTCAGCCGCTCTCAAGTTTTTGCCTTTATCGCAAGAATTTGTTTTTGTAGTTTGATCCGCCTCTTGACGCGTTCTTTTTCCAAGACAGCCTCTAAAGTGTTAATATCTACCTGGCGCCTCATTATAGTCCATCATGGCATCCTTTGCTTTCTGCTTATAAGAATCAGCCTTTTCCATTGTTTTTTTCATACTTTGCTGGACCACCTAGCGAATAGAAAGAAGCCAACCAAGCTTTCAATCTTTTGCTGTATTCAGATAAACAAAGTTCCACTAGAGATTACTCACCAAGATGCAACCCGGTCAAGTGTTGGTTAGAAAGCTCGGATGTGTCACCTTGTCCCTCACACGTGAGAGCTTTTTGTTCTCATTTGTCATGTGATCCCGATAGCCTTTGAGGCTTCTGATCAATTGATTCTGTTCTATGACTATTTCTCCTTGATCAAATGTGTTGAAATCCCAGCTGTTGGCTCCTAGCACAGTTCTAACATCTACTAAGAATAAATACCCTATTTGGCTTACTTTCATGGCCTTTTTTCAGCTCATAGCTCAAAATGGCATTGCATTTATCAGCTGAAAGACATGATTCTATGTAGGATTTGGTGAAACCCATTTGTGCATGATTGATAGTGTCAAAATGATGATTAGCGTGGACGATTTTGCAGCTTACAAGCAAAGATTGCTCTTGCCAAATTTAAAATTTAATGGAACCGGAAGCTAATAGCTCCGGATGCTACATATCTAGTAAGTGTGGCTTTCATTATTGCTTTGCAATTGGAATAGACGATACTAATTGTATATTTGTTTGTTCTCCGAGACATTTCTTATGCGTGAATGGATCTTCAAACACTCTATTTCCAAATACTCTATTTTGGTGCAATTGTCCAGCCTATTATCTTATGTAGCACGATATTCAACTCATATGATGATGGATTTTTAAACTGCATCCAAACCAAATTTACTATGGCTATAAGCCATCGCTCCATCCAGGAATTTCATGCACATGAATTACGTGCTGAACTATTTTAAAGATTGCAGTTGCTCCATAGCATTGTGATGAAGAGACAAATTATGCTTTTATGCCATTCATATACAATATACGTGGGATACAATGTTCGGTGAAGAATCAAAATATATATATACCATTTAGCAATTAAATGCTGTGGTGAAGCGTATGTAATTAAATTTCATTATGCTATAACATTATAGTTACTCAGGTTTCATATTAGTTTTTTTTTATTTGTTATAATGCTAAATATTAAATATTACATATTGCTACATGTTTTGCATGTTTCACATGTTTTTACGTATGTTTGATTTTTTTAGGGCCCGAAGGGCCCAAATTTTTTTTTAGTATAACAACCAACATATAACTACTATTAACATTAATTAATACAACCATTGGGTCCAACACATTTAAAATCCCCCTTAAACCCCCTTTGGTTTAGGTGCATATTCACACGGGGGGTGATGTAGGGCAGCGAGAGCCCTTATAATTATATTTCGCACGTACAAAATCAACACCATATAGTATTTTGCTTAAAATCTTATAGTATTTTGCAAATCTTGTTATACAGTATAGCAAATTTTGTACTTGCATACCCCACAAACGAGGAACTTTACGTACGGTGTAGATTAAAGAATAAGGGGTGAATATGCCCATCCAACGGCTCTCGTTGCCCGGAGTCACCCCCCGTGTGAATATGCACCCAAACCAAAGGGGGTTTAAGGGGGATTTTAAATGTGTTGGACCCAATGGTTGTATTAATTAATGTTAATAGTAGTTATATGTTGGTTGTGCAATAAGGACTAATGCACCTCAAATCTCCAAAAATTCACAATATATGAAGCTAAATAAATGAAATAATTAAATCACATACCTTCCTTTTCATGTCCAAGTCACTTAGTTGCAAGGCAATACAACAATGTTGACCCGCTTGACAATCTTTCACGTGGCAAACTCAATGCATCACACTTTGGTGTGAAGTTGAATTTTGAGTTTTTTGAAGGTCGATAAACATAACCATGCAAGCCCTTGATTGCCATTATGGTCATATGGCATGACTTATGCTTGATTAATTCTCCTTTCCGAAGACAAGACGATTATCCTTTCCAAAGACAAGACAACATTGTACAATTTACCTCGTCTAACTATTCGACATGTTTGAAATAGATTGTAAAACGTTTCATATCTACATGCAGATGAGCATTCCTTGTTCCTTTGGTATGTATGAAGTCATGCAACTTCTAAAAATAAGTCTGGAAACCTGTAATGTTGACCTATAGCTAACAAATCCATGTCAGACATTCTGACGAATATTTTGATGAATATACTGACGAAAAGAATCGTCAGAACATTCGTCAGAAGTTTCATCAGATTAATCGTCAGAAGTATTCGTCACATTATTCGTCAGAGTTTGCGTCAGATTAATCGTCAAAATGATTCGTCAGATTTGTCGTCAAATTTTGCGTCAAAAATTTCGTCAGGTTTTTCGTTAGATTTTGCGTCATTTTATTCGTCAGACTTTGCGTCTGATTAATCGTCAAAAATATTCGTCAGATTTTTCGTCAACTTTTGCGTCACAAATTTCGTCAGGTTTTTCGTCAGATTTTGCGTCATTTTATTCGTCAGACTTTTCATCAGAAAATTTATGCGTCAGATTTTTCATCAGAATTTTCGTCAGAACTTTTCGTCAGTTTTTGCATCAGCATTTTCGTCAGAAAATTCGTCAGATTCTCACTGGAAAAACACATAAGATTTTTCTGACGTATTTTCTGACGCAGAACAGGCATTCTCTTAAGCTTAAATGCACCAAATGTGGCGCTCCTCCCCTATTGAATGAGGCCAAAGTTAGGCAGATCGGGTGAGCAAAACAGAAGATCTTTTGTCCATTTTTGCCCACCATGCACCACATTTTCCAGTTGAAAAATGTTGAAAAGCAAACAAGATTCAGGGGCAAAATATAGCAGAGCACGGTACGGAAGCTATGGCAAAAGGGGCACAGGCAGGATGATCGGCAACCCACTTTATCACTATCACTATATATCTACAGGTATGTATTAGATGGGATTAGATGGGAGCTTTTGTTATACCATGGGTCGTGTTCATAGAGGTTGATCTTAGCCGTCCACTTAAGAAAACAAGGCTGGAAAGCTAGCGACCTCATGTGGGCATGCATGGATCATACATGGGCATCTATAGTTCATCCATGGGGCATGCATGCCTCTAAGCTGTCAAATCAAAGAGAGATGGCAGAATCTGGGTTGCCGAATGAGGTTGGGAAGGTGTATGGGACATGCATGGGTTATCCAC
The DNA here is from genome assembly GCA_021234155.1 of Isoetes taiwanensis. Lineage (NCBI taxonomy): Eukaryota > Viridiplantae > Streptophyta > Lycopodiopsida > Isoetales > Isoetaceae > Isoetes > Isoetes taiwanensis. Next base: position 4,225,686 of record JAJEKV010000051.1, read on the forward strand.
CATGTCTCTAAGCCATTGGATCAAAAGGAAAGAAGAAATCCTAGCCTTCAAATTTATAAGGTGCAATTTTTAATATTAATACCAACAATTAATTTTTTATATAGCTTCCTTTTTTTATATCGCCTTCTAATGGCCATAAACTTGTGGCAGAGGGGTCGGTTGAAGGTGTGGCCCATGCTATTGGATTCCCCTCATCGAGAGCTTTCTGAAAAGCAGTGGTCTGACACTACTTTGCACAATAGGACGATCTTAGGAAATTTAGGAGAATATTCATAAAATCTTAGGGAATCTTGGAGATTTTGGAGGAATCTTGAGAGAATATAGAAAAATATTCATAGAATATTGGAGAATCTAGATGAATCTATGGAATCTAAGGGAATCTTAGATAGAATATTGCAAACATAGTTATAGGATCTTATGAAGTTTGGGGGAATATTCCTAGAATATTGGAGAAGCTAGGAGATACTTTATGGAATCTAAGTGGATCTACAAGGATCTTGAAGAATCTAATGAAATCTTGGTAAAATGTTGGAGAATCTAAAAGAATCTTCACATAATCTTAGAAAATCTAGGGAACCTTCAAAAAACCTTGGAGAATCTGAGGTAACTTAAACGAAATCCCAAGGAATATTTAAGGAATCTATGGAAATCTTGAGTGATATATGGAAATCTTAGAGAACCTAAGGGGATTCCACATAATCTCTAGGAATCTTTGTAGAATTTTAAGAAACCTGGGGGAATCTCAAGGAATGTTGGTCACACCGAGTGTGTTTTGGAGGGCCAATTTCACATTGTCCCTCACGACACAAATACTTGCATACATATACGTTCCAATCCTAATGTGAGTTGATTGCATTTAGTGAAATACTACATTGAATGAGATAGTCATTTCCTTAAAGATTAACACCTTTAGGCCTAGTATTTAGTTCAAGAAATGCTGAGGTTTAATAGCATGTGTCTGTTAACTTCTAAGAATTCTCAAAGAGGTTTATTATTGTAAAATAAATATATCATTGTTTTATTTACCGAATTTTCCACGAGCACCTCATTTGCTTTCTACTTTCTCATTTTCGTTCTCTTTTAGGTTTTTCATTTAGAGCAAAGCTGCGGAAAGTAAAGAGTTGCGATGCGGCTTATCTTCTTTTGCAAATATAGATTCTCTTGAAGTTTTATGAAGGCCGGCTCTTTCCCTGGTTCAAAATGTGCTGGAGCACGAGGAATGTTGGAGTAGGAGGAATGAAGACTTTGAGATATTTTCAATGCCAGCATTTACTAAAAACATCATCTAGCTTGCATTTTTCCCAACTAGCCGGTAATGTTTTTATCAAATACTTGTGTTCTTTAAGGCAAAAGAAATACATCTTTAGGTTATCCTTGGCATTGAGCGTTGCCAAAGTTACTGTCCCATATCTAGACCTTTACGTGGCAACACATACAAGTTTAGTTAAGCAGTTGATTTTATGCATTTATATGGAAATGAAAATGAATGTTGTTGCTAGTTTATTTTTCTTTGGTTGCTTGTTGTATTATGGCTCATAATAGTGGAGGAGGAGGAGGAGGAGGAGGAGGAGGAGGAGGAGGAGGAGGAGGAGGAGGAGGAGGAGGAGGAGGAGGGAGGAGGAGGAGGAGGAGGAGGAGGAGGAGGAGGAGGAGGAGGAGCCTGTTATTAGTTACGTCTACTTTGAAAGAGCAATAAGTTATGGTTGCCAGACATTGGATCCCATGTCCTTGGTCTACATGAAGAACTCGAGACACTTTTTGTTGCTGATTCTCAAGAACTTCAGAACCTGAGACTTTTTGCGAGATGCTAGATTTGTATGTAGCTTACTACAAAAACTGATTTGTCTACTAAATTTGCTCCAAAGTTTTATCTTTTGGTTGATGTCTTAAATACATTCATTTGTTTTATATGGAATTTCTAATTTTGATCAGGTTTTACAATGTTAAGCTTTGTTATATAAATCACACCACATGTGCTATGAATTATGTGATATTTCTTATAAAAACGGGCTCTAACAGTTCATATTGGTTATTTAGAAATAGAGGTTTATTTTGCATATAGAAAGCCTGAGGATTTGTGGCAGCTTTGGACAAAGAGACTATTTTTTTCTCTACTTATGTATTTATTTTCATGATTTAATGATGAATATATTTGTCGCTCTTCAAAAAAAAAAAGGGGGTGATGTTTCTTATCTATTATTTTCAATTTTGTATTGTTGATCTTGGTGATTTTTATTTTGTAAGAAAAATTCACGTTGGTTTCATTATTGTAGGAAATCGTAGGCTTTTAAGGATCGTGAACATGTTGGTTTGTTAGATGCAAGAAATATTCCTAGTAACTTGTAAAAACTTTCCCAAAACAACGACCCCTCCTATTACTAGTTTGAAAAATTTGCCACCCTCTTATTGGACCTAGAGAATCACCTAATCTAGTAAGATCACGAATATAAAGCTTGGACTAGTTCCATGTCATGGTTTCTGTTCATTACCATTGCCTTCATCATTGTTATCAAAATAACGGCCTTCATCATTATCAACATGATGAACAACTTCTATAGCTTGCAACTTCTGTCTATGTCTGTTTCATATTTTTAATCCACATCCAAGCATGCTAAACATATCTTGTCATTGAAAGCATTAGAATTGCGATTCTTTAACCTCCAATTGGAGAAGTTGTAAATGTAATTTCATTATATCATGAACACGATCTTTCTTATGGATATCTTCAATTCATCCTAAGCCGAGATTCTCAAGAGAGCTTGTTTTAAACAAATATATACAAACGAATCTAGGAATTTGTCCTTGTACACTATGCAAGCTCCAAAAGGGCATGATCATAATCTATGTGATATTATGGTTCCCCATCAACATTAACATAGGTCCTGGATATGGATTGAATGTCTATTTGAGGAACATTTCTTAGCAGCATGATACTATAGATGGCTAACATATTCAAAAGATGATGGGAAAAGAAGCAACTTGCATTTTATTTTCTTTTCTTAGGAACTTGTTATAGTTTAAACATTGATGACATTTATATTGGCTAAGTGTCGTGTTACGAACCATGGGCATATCCATGGCATATTCTGACGACATATTAGAACCATAAAAAACACACTAATGTGGAATTCACATTAGGTCATTTTTGGCGGTGAATTTTGGGCGATTTTCTTTTAGCGGTGCAGTGTGCAGCCCTCCATTCACATGGGCCGATGAGGTTCCACACTTGGTCATATATGAATATGAAGGATGGATGCGCCGACACTAGGTCTGGTTTGCAGCAACTGTAGCAACCGGCCCCCATGCAGCACGTGCGCGGCGTCAAGCAAATTTGCAGCGCAGGTGGATTTGACTGACAACTGTTGATGCTGCTGCATTTTTTTAGCATCATGTGAACAGGCCATAAGTTGGGGGAATTAGAAGAATTGGAAGACCTTCGTTATTCGGCCCCCCTCATCGAAAAACATGCCAAAAAAAAGGAAAACTAGAAAAAGCAGCAAAAAAAGGCAAAAAATCACCAGAAATGACTTCAACCATTGAAAAACAGGGAGAAAAACAGTTCCGATTGATTTCCGATGGGAGGGGGGCCGAATAACGAAGTCTTCAATTTTCAAGTTTGAACATGGCACCGCCAATATTTTTAACACTCACACATGTTGGGGTCCGCCTTCCAAATCAACATGTGCCACACAAATGCCAAGGCAAAGGTGTGTCGGAACTATCTTGGCATTAGCTATTGGATTAGGATGCATAGTTTTTAAAGCGGATTCTTGCACCTTTAGGCTACTAGTACATGCCAACTATTTGAAAACTACATGTGCATTGTCTTTTCGTATTGGTTAAACCCTTGCTAGGGTTTCATATAATATTAGCCTATAGAATTGAACTTATCAAGATAAGGAAAGAAGCCATCTGAAGCAGCGGCCAGCGGCCATGGCTTCGAAGCAGGTGGAGGATGAAATCGGCGAGCCATTCATTGCAGAAAATATCGAAGAAGAAGAGTTTTTGTCGATTGATGAGGTTTTACAAAGATGGGCTGGGGAGTTTGGAAGTGCGCAGTTGATACATTTTGTTCTAGTTAGTTTTGCATGGACTGTAGAGTCGATTATGTCCCTTGTAACTGTGTTTTCTGAAAGAAAACCCGAGTGGCACTGTGTTGGGGATACATCCAAATGTGCAGCCTTATCTTTTTGTGATCTTGATCCGGCCCTTTGGGAATGGACCAACAAACAAATTTCCACTGTATCAGAGTGGGACTTGGTCTGTTCCAACGAATACAAATTGGGCCTTGCAGGATCTGCATATTTTCTAGGCGCTATGTTTGGTAAGTGTACATTTAACTTGGATAAGGTTACCTCAGATTAGCAATATTACAAATAGAAAGTTCATCTTTGCTTTTGTCTTGATAATTTATAGAAACTTTACCTTCGGTAAAAGATGGTTTATTTATATAAGTTTTCTTCCATACTTTGCAGGTGCTGGTCTTCTGGGCAGTCTTTCAGATTCTTTTTTAGGCAGAAAAGGAGTGATTAAAATTGCCTGTACTCTCTCTGTTGTTTGCACACTCTTGACCTCCATGGCTTCAAATTATTGGATGTATTTTACTTTCAGAGTACTTACTGGATTTAGCACAGGAAGCCTGGGTCTCACGTCTTTTGTTCTGGCAACCGAACCTATAGGCCCCTCCAAGAGAGGCTTTGTAGGGATGTGTACATTTTATCTCTTTTCCTTTGGCTACATGATACTTCCAGCACTGTCATATTTTTCTTCATCTTGGAGGCAACTCTATGTCATCTGCTCCATACCAGGAATTCTATACCTGGCCTTGATGCTGCCTTTTGTAGATGAATCTCCAAGATGGTTCCTTGTACAGGGAAAAATAGATGAATGCATGAATTCTCTCAGAAAATTCGCAAAAAACAATGGCAGAAATATACCCAATAATGTGAGTTTAAGATTAGAGGCAAATCCATGCAAGGACGAGAATTCAAAAACTACATCAACGCTTTGGGATGCTCTTATGTATTCAGAGACACGAAAAAGGATTTTTCTAATCTCCTTCATATGGTTTGTCATAACAATAACATACTATGGCATAAGTCTGAATGTTTCAAACATAGGATTCAACCTATATTTGGGAGCATTTCTAAACGCAACTACAGAGCTGCCAGGATATGTATTGACAGCCAAATTGCTGGGAAGCTATGGTAGAAGAAGCATGCTAGCAGGCTGTTTATTTTTCTCAGGAATGTGCTGTATATTTGGAGCAATGGTTGCTGGGGATTCTGGATTGGGGGAATACAAAGGAACTGCGCAATTAATCTGCGGAATTATGTGCCTGTTGGGCTTGGCAGGCACATACAATTTGATATACATATTTGCAGCAGAATTATTTCCGACTAGTGTGAGGAATGCTGCCTTAGGTGTGGGGAAACAGGCCGGACAGAGCGGTGCCATAATGGCGCCCCTTGTCGTTGCATTGGGGCGCAGATTTCCAGTAGTTCCATTTGGGTTGTTTGGAATTGCAGCTTCTTTTGCTGGAGCTCTCACTTTTTGTTTGCCTGAAACTAAAGATCAGCCTGTCTTTGATACTCTTCATGGCCTGCGCCACTATCGCCAATATGAAGAATTCGTGGTCTAATTGGCAATTGCTCGTTGCCTCACCACTTATTCAGCATCAGATTAGTTTATTCTCCATGTTTTAATCTCTCTGTATCGTTCTAAATTTCCTTATTATTTATTTGCTTTCATAAAGGCCTCTAACAAGGAAAGTTACGTATTGTTTTTTACCAATTATCGTAAAAAACATATCTAGAACGTTCTAAAAAATTTTATCCAGAACGTTCTAAATGAACCTTATTGTCACATGGCAATAACAACTGTATCTTTGTATATTAGAAAAGCGCTCTTCGATTTTTGGGTTGCCCCAAGGCTACCTAGGGATGGTAGTGAAGGAGACGAAATATATGCAGAATATTTTGCGAGGAAATGTATTTGAAGGCTTCAATCTTTTTTTGAGCTAAGCTAAAAAAATAAAACAAGGTGTTGCGCACGAGGGGTTGCCCTCCGGTGGCACGAGAGGGTGTTTTTATAGTTTTTGTTTCGTTGTTTCATGTTGAGCCTTTTTTGTTTTGTGCGGAGCCCTGTGAATGCTACAAAAGCAAGGTGTCATTTTCTTAGCCCAAGAAGATTTGGCCACTGCAATTTACCCAATTAGTCTCTGCATGGATGTCAAAATTATAAGCTTAACTCATACTTGTTAGTTACTAAACTCGTTTGGCCTTATATTGCCTTCATCCATTAACCTAATAGCATGCCATTTTGAAGCTAATACGTGATATTTTAAAGCTCTTAGAGAGTACATAGGTTATGCCCTTGGCCAAGAAATGGTGATAGAATATGTAAACGGTAATAATTTTAGACTTTTGATAGAATATGTAAATGCTAATAATTTTAGACTTTTGAATGTATAGCTAAAATTTGTAAGAATGATTATGAAATTAGGAAGGAGAAGTTAAATTTACTACCATGAGGCGTAAGATGCGCTGCAACGTACCGAGCATGCATTCTCAAGACGCACGTAACGCAGCATACATGAGCATGCCATATTGTTCAAGATGAAAGCAGATCCTTTCTTGAAAGCCGAGTTGGACCGCTTTCTAGAACGCCAACCCAAAGAACATGGGTGACCCAAGCCATGTAAGCGATATTGGATTTAAAGCGGTTTCTGGCATATTCCAGGCATATATCGACATATACCTAGAATATGCCAAAAATCCCACAGCAAACGAGTCAACCCAAAAAGCAATAGTTAAGATTTTACTACACTATATAACAGGGCCCAACTACCACTATTTATGGGTTCAACTGCGCGATGAGTGGATCCTCACTAAAAGTTGCCACAATTCCTCTTTTCCATGTTTGTTTGGCAGAGGACACGTGCATGTGAAAATTATTTGGAAGGGCTTTTGGGGGATTTAGAAATCTACCATGTTTGACTCTTAAAATCTCCCTAAAAGCTTTGAGGAAGAGGATGTACCTTCCTTGCCATCAAACCCCCTGCTATTTTGCCTAGTCTAGTTTTTTGTAGATATGTCAGAATCAAACGGTTTGGGTTCATGTGAAATGCAAATAGATTACGTATCCAAAAAACACGTAATTAACCAATTTTGACTTTGACCATGTCTCTATTTTTTATGATTGCCTCTTAAATGAGCAAAACATGGAGATCATATCCTAAGTATATAACTACAAATTCCATTCAGAGTTTTTCAGCTTACAAGAAAAACGACATCGATGTCCAAAAAGCTGGAAGACAAAAAAGCGTTAGCTCATTGCGAGTGTTAAAATATAGTAAGGATTTGCATATATGATATCTCTATAATGAGTCCATGTTTGTCACCAATAATAAAGCTACAGAAAAAGATAACAACCAAGAACGCCATCAAGCAGGACATAACAGAAATACCAGGTTAGATTGCATGACGGCTCTACCCATAATTCTTTAGGTGAGGTGATGCATTATGTGAACAAGAATGAGAGCAGCAATGTATTAATTAGACTTGAAAAAATCAAATAACTTACTGGCATAGGTAGAATTTCAATCTCCACCCTATTTTCTGAGCAGGGGACAGGAACTTGTAGTAAAGAAGTAGCTCTAGAAATATTCAATGATTCGCAAAAACAAATTGACAGAGAGGTGATGAATAATATACATGATCCAGAGAAAAATATGTCTTGTATGATATTCATAGGATAATACTGAAGCGTTCTAATTTACAAACATAAGAAACAAATATCAGACACTTTAGGCTATGGCAATGCAAAGCTTCTTGTAGCTATGGCAGTGTTTCGATCCATAAAGCTTTAAAAACATGCAAAATCAGATTAAGAACATACCGTGCTGTTCAAGATGAAAGCATATCCTTTCTTGAAGGCCAGAGTCTGGCATAAAGAAGCTCATCTGCATCCGCTGCATCTAAATTTGCTCGTCCAATTAGAGTCCAACAATAGCTGGTTAGACTGTTTCTAGAACGTTCAGATGCAGACAATGCGAAAAGATATGACCACGAAGAACGGATCACTTTAAGAAGCATTCTGTTGCCACTTATTCACACGGGCCTTCAATGGACCTTCAAGAAGAGTAGCAACTCCGTCGCTTAAGCACCGGTTAGCCGGTTTCCAAATGGATGCCCAAGAACAGTGGCCACCGCCAGTTTACACCCTATAGCAAGTTTGGAGCAGTCATTGGCATATTCTTGGCATATATTAGCATATACTTGGTATATCCATAAATCCACAAGGACAAGGACAAGGAATATGCCATATAACCCAAAAAGATAATATTCCTCCACTACCAAATCAAGCCTGGTGTCATTTACATTAATGCATAGACCAGCAAAGGCAGAAAATACCACATCCTGGATTGGATACGGCGGTCTGATAAACTTGACAAAACGCTTTGATAATTGTTAAGAATTGCAATCAGCTGCATATTCACCGCATATGCCCTTATTCTCCACCAGAGAAGGCATCAGACTTATATGGTTCAATATTACGTTGATGTGGACCAAAATGTGGTGCAACGAAGAAGTTCGTGGAGGCCAATAGATATGCCATCGTGCAATAAAATATTTTCTTTAAACTCACATTTCATACCATCTTTGAAGCAAGATGTCGGATTTCTTATTTATTAGAAATGAATGGGTTGTCCAGTTGTGTTTGTAGAACTTAAATCCAAATATTCAACTCTTGTTCAATCATGAGTTTGTTGTAGAGAAACAATGGAACTTTAACTGTTAAAAAAATGAACTAAAACATAACCACTTGATTTCGCAGACAGATAGGTCTGTTCAGTACCAATAGTCTGGTTCTTGAGTATTGCATGGCTCTTTATTGAAGGGTCATTTGTTTTCATCAGATAGACTAGAAATCATAAAGGTTGAAAAACAAGTCCACAAGTGATTCTTTTTTCTCTCCTCCTACAAATTAATGGCACACAACACTTGCCAACTGTACACTATGGCAAGCAAAAATTTTAACATAAACTCTTACGGAGCAACACTTACATTCATCAAAACCATGTGTTTGCTTGTCCTAGCTGAGAAACAACCTTGTATAAAAGTTGTGGTGATATTATACAAACTCCATGCACAGATGCATCTACAAAATGATGGGTCCCATATAAACAAACTTCCACTGTGAAAAAGTGCCGAGAAATAGCTGATGAAGAATCGATATACACATGAACGTTGCTACAGCTATTTCACATGGAAACTAGGCTGGTCCATTGAGATCAAATCTTCTTCTCCATCTAATTCAACGTGAATTCCATGAGAAGCACGATTTTTTGAGCTTGCACGCTCAATGCAAGCAACAATGTGATTTGCAAGCCTTCTAACTGCCCAAGTTCGATGCCAAGGCGCCATTTGTGATACCTGTTATGTTGATTGCATAAACGAAAGGAATGATAATTAATAACTACAAAAGAAAAAGCTTCAGAGATTTTATTATAGAGTAAAAATACCTCATCTGAATTAAAACTTTCCAAAATCACTCCTCCTCGACGGGAACTGCAAGGTCTCTCCAATCCATTTGAAAATAGCCAAAATCTCCGGCCAGTTCCTGACATCATGTATTTAAGTAAATACAGTAGTTGCGTTGGCAAAAAGTAAACGAACTTGATTTTCTAATGTGCCAATGATCCATGCTTTATTCAATGGGGCAGTAGCATCTCCAATTACCCCTAAAACATAGCCTCTATAATCAGCATTTGAACCCTGCAGAAGGGTAAAAGTAAGCTAGGGTATCCAAAAAAATGCCTTTACATTATAATGTAGGGTAATGTAGGCACCCGTTTTTGTTTTTTTTTTTTTGAATTTTAGTTAGTTGGGATATGTAATCATTAGGATATGCCACGTCATCAATTCAAAATTATGAGAGGCAGTGGCAACCAGGAAGGACATTCATTGCGATTTTTCGGAGGGAGATTGCAACGTGTTTCTTCTTTGGGAAAAAAATTGCCGCCCTTCCAAGTTCTGGTGTTCTGTGCGATCAGAGAAGCAATTGGACAACATTTTGTTATTCTTCCTTGAAATCCTTCCAAGCAATGGACGCCTTTGCCTCCCGGAAGTCACCCAGATTAAATAAGAATTTGAAAACAATCGATTCTAGCAAGAAAGCCGAAAAAAACAAGAGGAAGGTTCAAGCATTTGAAGAACCATGGCAAAAAAGAAGACTTATTTGTGAAGAACCCGCTGTTATGGAAGCAAAGCATGTAAGATGTGTCAATGCAAAAGAAATTTTTCCAGATTTACAACAGATCATGGACGAGCAGTGGGGTTCTAAAGACATTAGGGGGTGGTTCAAAGAATGTAGCGTGAAGCCAGAGTGGGCTGAGAACTTCTACAAGCATTATGAAATTGTTTTTGGTAAGCGGGACGTCACCAATCGCCATGTACCTGAGTACTTTGCTCGTGCCTTTGCCCTTCAATTAACAGGTAAAAACGTAGATAGGGATACATTTAAAGTTTTGGCCAAAGATTTGGCAAAGGAAGGAGCAAAAGAATCTGCTATCATAGAAGAAATTGGGACCTCTAAATCCACATCCAAGGTTCTTAAATTGCAGCAAGGATTTTACCCTAAGGAAGACCTTGAATTTGCAGAAACTCTGTTGCAGAAGTGCCATGGACAAATAATTAGCAGCTCTTCCAAGGTTGAAGAACTGAAAAATCAGCAGGCAGAACTACGTGACAACATAAAGGATTCACATGAAGAGGACCTAGCACAGGAAGAAAGGATTCACATGAAGAGGACCTAGCACAAATTCAACAAGACATTGACAGTGTTCTTGACGACGCTAAGCAGAACAAGAGGGACATCAAGAATGTGCAGCAGGAGGTTGATGTTTTGATGAGGGATAGAAGCAGGAAGGAAGAAATGTTGAAGAGAATTCAGGAGCCTTTGGAGAAAGCCATTCGGGAAAAGGAGTTATGTGAAAAGAGGATTGTAGAACTTGAGGAGGCTCATAAAGTTCAGTTTGAGTGCTGTAGACGGCTCGATAAGATGCATAAGTACATAATGCATTCTGCAGCGATTCTCCTTCAGCCCAAAACAATCTTAGTGATCTCTCCAGCTCAAGAAAAAATCATATCTGTGCATGGATGTGTGTTTTGTAGTAATGGCTTTGCTAATAATGAACCTATCCTAGTTGCTCCATGCGAGCATTCATTTCATGTGTTATGTTTCCCATATTCTATTTCTGCTGGACTATCCTGCCCAAGAGCATGCAAATGGGACGAAAATATTTCAAAGATCTTGGGTGTGTACCCTGGAGGTAAGCAGTATTTCATAATGTATGTTTAATTTGCTGCACCCTACTGCAATGTAGAATCCATTTACATGTGCATTGCTACACTTAAGGTATTGCTACAGCATGTAGGAGTGTACTGGTTATTTATACTTATAGTTCCATAGCTTGCATGTCATACATATATGTGTTTCTTACATACATGTTGTATATTCACAGTATAGAGTCATAGATGTAGAACATTAATACGTAAAATTAGGAGTTGTGTACTGAGTTTTGTGGCAGAACATATAGAGGTCTGTTATGTAATAGAATTGTCTTGGTGTGTACATGTGCATACATTGAAGCACATTTTATATACATTACATTAACATTCCATCTAGTTAAATAGCGGTTTACATGTATATGTAATCATAGTACTTCAATGTAGATCAATTCTAATAATATGTACTGATTTTTTTCAACAGAATAGTTAGAGACTGATATCTTAGTATTATGTGCCGATTTATTTTCACAGCTTCAAAGTGCCAAAAAAACATCTGAGCAGAAGCTACACCACAGATCAGGTGCGCTTGTTTTGAAATTGTTTTGCATTGTGTTGGAAGAAGCAATTTCTGATTCTTGGTTCGGTTTGCAGTTTTGGAGCTTCCAAAAAAAATTGAGGTGCAAGAAGATGTACCCGAGAGAAAAAAAGCAGTGATTGAAGGAAAAAGCAAACACACTATTCCTATCGTGATACAGATTGAGGAAGCTGGTACTTCAAGTGCGCATGGTGACATTCCAGACTATGACGAGGAACTCGAGATATTGAGAGAGCAGGCAAAGGCCACAAAGGCAGCAACAGAAAATGTGACTCCAAAGAAGAAGTCCACGCTTAAGAAGGCACAGAAGAAGAAAATAAAACCAGTAGAAACAGGTAAGAAAGCATTTTATTTCAGGGTACATCATTTGAGAAGTCCACATGACATCCATGTTTACGGGTCCTAATTAAGAGGAGTCTTCCGAGCGTGAAAATATAGAGCAGGATACTCTTGACTATGTGGCAAATCTTGCTTCTAACATAGTAAAGGAGGTTGAAGTTAATGACAATGAGAAATCCGGAGAGGTTGAAGACGAGGATTCAGGACCTAAGCAGAGTCTAAAAAGTGAGGAAACAGAAGAAGAAGGGAAGGAAATGGATACTGACTCCGAGAAAACAGTATCAGAACAGCATATGAATGATTTCTACAGGTAAATTGATCTACATATCTTACTTTTTTTTTTCCACATCTAGTATATAAGTTAAAAACTATAAAATACTGTGGATAATAGTAGACGAATGTAGATGAATTTGTGTGAAATGTACTGGTCATTGAACCCAGACTGCAGTTCTGAATACAGGCCATATGATATTTTGCTCAACCGAATGATGAAGCTGAAGAAGGCAAGGATCTTTCCTGGATCTTTGCCTGAAATGGAGTGTTGTCTATTTGAACAAGATGTGTTGGACTTAGATGTCAGAAAATTTTCCAACCGGCATGTGGATATGTATGGCAAGTGCTGAATTTTGAACTTATGCATTTGTTTGCGTAAGTCATGTTAGTAATTTCATCTTTTTAAACTTGTTATAGGTACCTGCAGCTCTGTGTTCCTGCCCGACGTCTGGTTCTTCCCACCGGACGGCTTCATGGAATTTGCAGCACATTGCAAGGCAAGCGAGAAATATAAATCTATGGCAGCCTCCGAGCGTGGAAGAGACATTGTAAAGGGAGCTCTGACAGGGATAAATTGGCTCAAGTGCAAATGGATTATGATTCCAATGCTATGTGCTGTTACTGAACATCACACTTTGGCCATCTTCAACATGACCCTTACTAAGAGTAAGAACACCATTAATATTCAGATCTTCAATTCTGTCGAGGACATTGACGTTGAGATGGTTACACTTAAGAGATATTTTGTATTTCACATCTCCTTTTATTAAAGTATATTGACTAGATTGGAGATCATGTTAGCAGTTTTTCATTCATTTGCTACAGAGTTGATCTGGCCTTTTGCAGACTCCACATCCTCACTATGGCACGCGGTTGTGTCGAGTGTCCCACTTTCTTGAAGCATGGACAAAACCCTTCATCAGTTGTGAAGATTCATAAGTGTCCACAGCAAAAAGATGGGGATTCATGTGGCCTCTATGTTACAGCTTACATGCAGAAGTTTGTAGACACCATCGTGTGTGGCAAAACTACCAATGTGAGTGTCTCATGCCTTTTGTATTGCAAAAAAAATAGTTTCCAATATCTCAGTGTGGTTGTCACATTTGCAGATTACACGAAACTGGTTCTTGCCAAAGTATGCGGAGGATCATCGTGATGTTCTCATCCGAGCACTACTTCAGGAGTTAGACCACATTCACATCGCACCCAAAATTATTAGACCAGATGGTACTAGTAACTGAGGCTAAGAAAGCCTATCCCCATTGTCACTGCTACACACTATTCGATTGTAAACATATATTTTTTCATTGAATTTTAATTAATGAATAAAATTTCTTTTTATTCAACTCCACCATACTTTATTGATAAATTGCATGTTCTTTCATAGCAGGTGTACAGAAAAGGTTGATAGTGTTTGATATCAATAATGTTTTGGCAAAACAATTACATAGGACATTGGTAGCAGATGATCAGCTAGTTGGAAACTATGACATACTAGGCAAGAAAGTGTTGTTTTTAAGGCCCCACCTAGACGAATTCCTCGAATTTGTATTTGAACACTTTGAAGTAGGAATATGGTCATCAATAGCTCCATGGAACCTATCAAGAGGATTGGATAGAATCTTCGCAATGACGCAGATAAGGGACTTAAGTGTGACGTCCCCTACTCGTATACGATGCCCCGTATACAAACAGGAGTTCATCCCCCGCACCAGCTCCCACAATCGTCATGGGGCCCTCCACATATCATCGTGGACCGCCTAGAGTCCTCGGTGGGAAGAGTGAAGGGGTCATTTTACCCGCCTCCCTCGGGGCCTACCTAGTCGCGAAGCGCGTAAACATACATGTCAGTAACATAACATCATATATCCACCTCGAAGGGTGGCACATAAACATCTGCATAGACAAAGATCAGCACAATATAAGGAAGTTCCTACCCAAGGCTCAGACTCCAGGGGATGACTGACTAGCTTGGGTCTCCAGAGTTCAGTGCAGACAGAATCATGACAATGGATTGGGCTGGCATAAGAACATGGCTTAGGGTTGTCCACTCCATCCGCCCCTCCTGTGCACACTTTGCAGAGTAGGTTGATAAGTGTTGGGACCTGACTGTAGCCCGCCGGGTGCATAGCCAAAGGGGCTATTCCTGGGTTACATCTCCACAGTCCCGATGGGGCAGGTCGGGATTGCTCCCTCCAGAGATCTACATGCTGACCCAAGGTGACTAGAGGGCCACTGCCCTTATTCGACTTAACCCACTGGAAGGTGAACACCACCCCACGGGTGTCGAGCCCATGCCTTACCCACACTCAGTGGCAAGCCATTAGACCTAGTCACCTGGATCCCCGGTGGGCCTTACACACACTGAGGGATCTGGCCAAGGGTCAGAACACGAACCTCCTTCTAAGCCAGTCTGGCCCCTTCACCCACAACCAGGTGGGCTCCTGTACACAGGCCAAATTCTACTAGTGCACTAAGAGGGACTAGCTAGGAGCATCATCTACTAAGCTTTAAGTCTCTACCCCCCCTTCCCAATACAATGAGTCCACAGAATACATCCGTCCATCATATGATCATAAGTAATAAGAACTAATCTAATACATAGAGTTAGGTTCTTTAGTTAGAGTCGATCTCGGGATCGCTGGCTACTAAGGGCGACATTTAATAGGCTAAACCTACCGGGTTCGGAAGGCTGGAATAAGGTTTAGGCCATTCAATCATCAAATACCGATCCCTCGGTTCACTCCCTCTTGATCCGAAAGGCGCCCATGTCTCGTTTCGCCGGGATGTGATCGGAAGGATGATCTGACAAGCTGGGGCGCAGATCGTGGGAGTTGGAATTGACTCCTCAGGCGCGCGAATCGGAGCTCGGAAGGTCTGTGGGCGAAAAAGGGGATGTTAGGTTTTGGTGCCTTATGTAGGCTAGCAGTTAGGTTTAGGGTTCCCATGGCCCTTGGTCTACCTTAAATGGGTTAAAGGTCTAAAGGTGCGCGCATTACTAAGTGTGTGCACCATTGCAAGTTGCCCCCTAGGGCGTCCTTGCTTGGGTACACGTTACGTTACATCGCCGATCGATTTGGGCGCGGTACGCTGCGGATTCGGCCAAGAAGACGGATATCGCCTTGAGACCGTATATCATACTGGAATGTCACATTCTTCCCACCTTGAATTGATGCTGTCCGCAGCATCGTGGGTCTCCCCACCTTGGGATCTTCTTAACCTGCAATCAACCTCATGCATAGGACATCCTTATTACTATAGTTATGCATTTTAATAGGATTACCTCAAGGTAATATTTATAGAACATTATTATATTATTATTCAATCCAATAGTTATCACTTATGTCATTATAACAATAACTCCTAATGTTTCGGTTTTATTATTATATGTACAATTATTCTTCGAGGTACTCTTTATTCCTTGCAACACATTACAACAAAATTGTGTTGCAAGTCTTCGTAGTTCGACCTCCTGGCCCTCCGGAGCGCTCTATTGGCCTGCAGGTCAACACTACGTTAGTACCATTAGTATTAATTAAAATTTTTGGTTATATGGTGACCACCCCACCTATCTACATGAATGCATGGCTAATCTCAGAGGGAAGAGGATGATTCTTTCATCGTGGCCGAGGAGACAACGCCTATAATGCCTATATGGCGCTCATGCCTACACCTTTAGTTGCCCAGCGTGGAGGATAGGTCCTTCCCGTATATGGGGCGTGAAGACCAGATTCCTCCTATCAAAGAGGTGCTTTTCCTATCAATGCATTCCTCAATGACCTCCTTTCTTTCCGGAGGGTCGCCTACTGTGGGACGTATAGACTTTCCAAGCAGAACCGCGGTCATGCCTACATTGATATTACACCACGCCCCAGAGATCACGGTAGTAATCTCATCATCGGTAACAACGCATGCAACCCTTACCTCATAGGTTGCATGCGAGATTATACTTAACTAGGCAAGCTATTAATCTACACAAATCGACATGCCCGAGCCGATTTCTTTCTGAGATGACCTTGCCGCCCCATTGCTCCATAAACCGTGGATACTTGTTTTCCGGATCTCTTTAAGTACCCATGTGGCGTTTTCCAGCGGCAAGTGTTTCCACTTGACCAAGTATTGGAGAAACTCCGATCTCCTTGTTTTCTTGAATGCTTTATCAAGAATTAGCTCGAACTATTTCTATCCGCTCTTTCTGTCATTTCCAACATCGTTGGGTGTCCAGTCTTCATCCGGATTGGGGTGTGCTTTTTCAGCAAACTCACATGGAAGACTTTGTGGATTTTAGTGCTTACCGGCAAGTCTAACTTGTAGGATTGGTTACCCACTCTCTTGGTTATTCAAGGGTCCAGCCCACCTTGGAGCAAGCTTCTTGCAATTTCCGGCGCGAGCTTCACCGCTTTTACCTTGATCTTGAGCCATACATCATCTCCGGCTTGGAATTCTCTCGACCGTCCAGATGTTTATCTAAGCAATGCTCTTCACTCGACTTTTGCCGCTAGAAGGTACCCTCGAACTTCTTCCACAAGCGCCGCATGTCGCCAACATTTGTCGCGAAACTTCCACTTTTGACACGGGATTGTGCCAAGTGTCCGGAGTTAGGCATTGGTAGCCGTGAAGTTGATCATGAACGGCGACATTTGGGATGATTCCCGCTTGGTGCTATTGTATGCAAACTCCACCAAGTGAATAAATTCCTCCCACATACCTTGCTTGTTCCGGACATAGTTTCGAGCATGTCTTCCAATATTCTCATTGATACGCTCCATTTGCCCATCCGTCATGGGATGATAGGCCGTGCTCATGGATAGCTTCGTTCCAATGGTTGTGAAGAGATCCCGCCGGAAGGCAACCGATGAACTTCGGATCTCTGGCCGGAGATAATTTCCCTTGGCATGCCATGGAGTCCGAAGATCTCTTTGGTGAAGAGCTTTGCCGTGTCCATAGGCCGCGGTCCGGTGGTCCCGCAAGTGGGCACAAAATGGGCCATCTTCGACAACTTGTCGACCACGACCATCAAGGCATCCTTACCTCTTACTGTCCTTGGCAGTCCTGTTATAAAGTCCATGCTGACGACTTTCCACTTAGCGTTTGGCACCGCTAATGGTTCCAATGCCCCTGGTATTCGGAGTTGTTCTGCCTTTGTTTGTCGGGCATAGTCGATAATTCCTTGATGTGTGGTGAGCTATCTGCTTCTTCATTCCTGGCCAATAGTAGCTGCTACGCACTTTAAAGTATGTCTTCATGAATCCTGCGTGGCCAGCTATTGGGCTGTTGTCAGGGTAGCCCTTAAGCCCAAAGTTTCATAGGTGTAATTTAGAATGTGAGGCGAATCTTAGCTTTTTTCAATTAGTTGTGTTGGCGATTTTGTTTCGGGCTTCAATTTGAGTTGTAGCAACCTTGGCGAATCTTCCATCCATCAAGCGATGGAATATATGCTTTTTTCTTAAGTAAAATTTGGGAATACAATATATATTTGTTATGTCCGTGATACGGTTGTAAAAGTTTAATGCTCACATAATGAGTATACATGTTACTAGACATTGGCATATGCGTCTTCACAAGAGAAAGGCCAAGCCGATTAGTGTCAACAAAGTCGATTACACCCATCTAATAGTACTCTAACGCATTAATTTTATTGGACCCTAAATTTACCTTCATTGTGACATCCCTAATTGAGCGATGGCAATCCAAAGACATTCACTATATTTAACATCATTCATCACCAATTTGAAGAGTTTGTTCATGTCATAAGGATGTCCGTGCAACAATTGAACCGAAAGCTTGATGATTAAAATACAGGAGACAAACAATCATATACATCATGTATTACTTAGATTGGTTGCACTTACATAGAAATAATCATGATAACAAAAATAAAAAAAAAATGATAGCCAAGATAAGGATGCGGTTGCTCCTAAAATGGAAGAAAATCAATTACCTCATGACCAAATCAAGAGGGCAAGTATTACGATAAAATGAGTAAGAAAATCAACTATAACCACTCTACAACATACCTTGTATACCTTATCGATTGTAAATCTCAATAGCTCCTCACTAAAGGGCTAAAACAACAACAAGTACACAAACTTAGCTAAGGCATAATTGCATATTATGGTGGGCAAGCACAAACAGATTTGATTTTAGTCATCTTTTTTAAGATTGGATAAACAAATGACCAAAAAGCAAAATACCTGCACTGCATATGTCTGACATCATAAATGGATCATGAGATCCATGTAACATGCATGGTCTTTTTTCCTTTCCTTTTTTTTTTCCCCGGAGGTAAATGGAAATTCAAAAACTCACCAAGAATAGAATTCATATTGATTTTACATGATTTTTGGGGGTTAAAGGGCTTATTTTAGAATAATTACCAAGAATAAAATTCACGTGGAGGCGAATCCAAGAATCCATCATTTAGTGACGTAGGCTAACTTATTAGTGGAGGGAGAAAATTTCGTAGACAAGGTGGCGATATTTGATTGTCACTACTCCCAATTGATCCTACTCAACAAGAAAAAAAAAAATGCAAATGTCCAAAAAAATAGCCTTTTGGCGATATTTCGAGCTTAAGGGCTACCCTGGCTGTTGTGGGTGTCGTGGAGGATCAACTTTCTTACTCCAGATGATTCCGGCACACATAACTTGTTCTTGTGGTATAGGAGGTTACCTTCCTTCTTAAAATTTTTGAAGGTTTCCCTTTCCTTATCCGTTCTCGCTTCTTTGCACAAGCTTGCCCATACCTCCTTGAAGTCCACATCCGTTGGCAAGGTTTCTTCTATCTTTTTCCCGAAATCGCTGAAGAGCGTCGAGATTGCGTTGCAGTGTACCCTAGTTGTCAGCGGATGCCTTGAAAGCGCATCAGCTACCACATTAAGCTTCCCGGGCTTGTAGACTATCTCAAAGTCGTACTCCTCGAGAAACTCCATCCACCTTCGCTGCCTCAGATTGAGATGTGGTTGCGTGAATACGTACTGGAGGCTTTGGTGATCAGTGTCCAGCTGGAACTTCCTCCCTAAGAGGTAATGCCTCCAGATTCTCAACGCCCTGACAACTGCTAGCAGCTCTTGGTCGTGCGTCGGGTAACGCGTTTCGGCGTCGTTCATCTTCCTTGAGTCACACGCTATTACCCGCTCCTCTTGCATGAGAACTGCACCTGTGGCTATCTTGCTTGCGTCCGTCGCCACTAACTTGTCCTTTTTCGGGTCTGGCAGGGTTAAGACGGGGGCGGTTGTCAAAGCTTCCTTCAACAATTCAAATCCCCGCTTGGGCTTTCTTTGAGCCAATGGGTTCGCCCAATTTTGACTTTCTCCGCTTTGTCAAGTCCGCCGCTGGGGCTGCTATCTTTGCGGTTCTTGACGAACTTTTCGTAATACCACCTTTAGGCCAAGGAAACTTCGACCTCATGGACGTTCTTTGGTGCCGCCATTGATTACTGCTTCTATCTTGGCGGGGTCCGCCGAGATTCCTTCGCTGAAATCACATGACCGAGGTATTCCACCTTCTCTCCGGGTAGTAAGTGGCACTTCGACAACTTGGCGCATAACCGATGCCTTCTTAACTTCTAACACCTTTCTTACGTGTTGTACATGCTCTTCAACGGATTTGCCGTGACACCGTAATATCGTCAAGAATACTATCACAAAGGTGTCCAAGTATTCTCTCGAAGATGTCGCTTCATGAGTCTCATGAACGTGAGTGGGACGTTGATAGCCCAAATGGCATTACCGCGGAACTCATAATGCCCATACCGTTCTAGAAGCCGCTTTTGTGGATGTCCTCTTCCTTTATTCCGACTGGTGATAACTGATTTTAGGTCGATCTTGAGAAGACCTTTGTCCCTTGAGCTGATCCATCAAGTCGCCCCGACCGGGGAGTGCGTATTTTGTTTTTGATGGTGTGCTTGTTGGGTTGTTGCGTAATCTATGCACATCCTCAAGCTTCCATCCTTCTTCTTGACAAAGAGGATGGGTGCCCCAAATGGTGAGACGCTAGGCCCGATGAAGCCTAGATCGAGTAATTTTTGTAATCGCTTTTATCTCCGCGGAGTTCATGTGTGGTCATTCTATATGGGGCCTTGCTCGTCGGCTTGGTCCCGGGTTCGAAAGTGCTATCTCACACTCTACTCCCCTGAAGGGAGGAAGCTTCTCGATCTCGCTCGAAAGAGATCGTGGAACTCCGGATCAAGTTGGCGCATTTGTTTGGGCAACTTGCCGAGCACTTTGTCTTCTTTTGCTTCCCTCCGGACTCGGGTTCCTCAACCTCGAAGTTTGAAGATGTATGCTACCGCCGCTTCTTTATAGACTTGAGCAGACTTCTTAGCACATACAATCGCATGATGGGAGTAACTTCTTTACCGCGGATCTCAATGCCTTTGCCGGGCGTTGGGAAGGTCACCTTCCGCTTTCCACAATCAATGATGGCCCCGCTGGTCCAAGGTACTCCATTCCAACGATCAAGTCATACTTGCCAATGCCCATTACTTACCCCCATCCGGATATTAATCCCCGGGTAAGTCGATGTCGGTTGATCCTTTTTCCAGTCAGATGTCTTATCGCTCCGCTTGCCAAGATTACGGGTCTTGGTTTGACTTTAGGGGTTTCGGGCCAACATTTCAACCATCCTGGGGGATGCGGTTATGGCTACTTCCTCGAGTCTATCAAGACTATGAAAGACTTGGCCTTTGCCTTCCCTACCGTGGAGATTACCTTTATTTGGGTCTCATTGTTTCAGATCTATAGCAAATAAGATGTGGCACTCACCCCCTGAATGTAATCGCGTCTTTGCCTCGCTGGCCCTCATCTCGACGGAGTGTCCCATCCGCCAACTCAAAGCGCCGAAGCTCATAACAAATGGGGGGTTGGGCTGTTCGGCGGCCCGGCTGGAAACATCTAAAGCAGTAGTTGCTTTCTATGCATTCCCCCCTTTTCTCCTGGGCATCGCCTCAGAAGAAGGACCGCATTGTTTTGGAGTAGTTGGAAGGGACTGCATCGCTTTGGAGTAGTTGGAACCTTCCTGTTTGTCCTTGAAGGACACCGCGCTTTCCTCGGCCGCTTTCCTCGTTGCTATTGTATGGGCACTTTGTCTGGACTTGGGATGGCTGCCCTAGGATCAGAGCTCCCTCGCTGCTTTGCCTCTATCCCCGATAGTAAGGTACGCCTTTGTGTCTGTTTCGGGGCCCGGCCTTGCAAACTAATTGCCTTGGATTCCCTCGTCAGATATTGTTTTAGGGTCTATTGCCCTTACGAAGCTTCCTGATTTCCTCGCTTCGCCCTTCTATGTAGCTTTTCCTCGCGGTTTTTCGCCAATTTTAGGCACATACGCCTTTAGCCTCATGAATTCTTCTTGTACTTCGCGACCGCCTTGTAACCTTTGTTGCAATCTGAGAACCGCCCGATCATATTTGACTTGTGTTCTCGAGGAACATAGTGGTGTTTGAAAGCTTTTGAGAACTTCTTAAATCGGCATGCATATCCTTTCAAACCATGGGCCTTGGCATAGCCCCTTCCACCATATCCGCAGCGGGCCCTTTCGGGTGTTGGGTTGCCACCCTGCCTTTGTCCTTATCCTTCATGCCGTAGGCATTGCCATACTCGCTCATTTCGTCGAGCCATGCCTCTGCCTCTAAGCCGGATCTGTTCTCGCCCGAGAACTGTTCGAGTTTCCGGGCTTTCCATACATTGCCCAGTGCTGAGTCCACTTTCTTCTGGTACTCCAGGGCCTTAGTGTCCTTCCGTCACCGCTGCCTCTACGTCCGCCTATCGGACTCAGAATCCGAGGTCGAGCTTGAGTCGGAGGTCTCTGTGCTAGGGGACCTCCTTCTCTTACTCCTTCTCTTGTCTTTCCCTGACTTTCGGGGTGTCGTTTGTGGCCCGGATGATGCTTGGGCTGCTAGTGGTAGGCCTTTATCCGTCCAACTTGTCAGATCTGCGACATCTCCTCTTTTAGGGTCATGGGACCATATCCTTGAAGAGGTTCCTTTGAAGGGGTTTGTTCGTCAGAGTCTCTTCATCTCTGTTGGGCCTCCCCGTTTTACTCGACCGCTCATTGTTCTCTATCCAAGATACACACGCTTGGTCATGGCCGTACGGTTATTTTATTTGTTCTCTTGCATTATATGTGTTGTTGGTATAGTTGTGGAACAAAAATACATCAACAAAACATTTAAGGTGCAAAAAGAAGTTATATTCATATTATATAATATGTTAATACAAAAGACTTCCGTGATCATGATTCCTAACTATTCTTGATAACGCCGGTAGGGATGGATTATCTTCTAGGAACTCCCTTCACTTGGGCTGTTCCCACCTAATGACCCAAGTTCCTAAGGACATTAATCGAGGATCCACCCCCGCAGCTCTTGCCAATTCTTCTACCCCTCAAGGCCGGAGGTATAGGTCGCGGTTACACGCCGCCTTCCCCGCCAGATGTAAGGTATGGCGAAGTCAAAACATCGAAAGTGCTACCGCCTCTTCACCGTGATGGCATACTCGGTGTTGGGAGCCAGCCGGCATGTCGGCCAAAGCCCGAGAGCGCAATCAAAGATCGTATACTCCTTCCGGGCCTCGGGTGAATTTGGCGTGAATTACCGCTTTCTTCCATCCATCAACGGGAAGGTAATACCGCGAATGACCGGTCGTTGTGTGAGGGGTCTCGCTTCCTCGCCTCCAGCTCGCGGTTCCGCCGCAAGATAGTCATCGACTTCCACCGTGGTGAGCTCCCCGTAGTCTCCTCGACCGCGGTGAAGCGCCTTAGGTCGAACTTCTTCGCTACCGGGGAGGCGTTGTCAAGAACTTGCCGCTAAGATGTTCGAGGTCGCGGGCGGATTCCCATCCGTTTCCTCAGAGCAAGGAACTCTTCCTCCCGCCGGTAGTTCCCGCCTCTCCATAATCTGCCTGATGTTGCCATAGGCTTGAATGTCGGAGGTGGACTCTCCCGTATAAGTGTCGGCTTCCCTTACTTGGAGTGGGAAGTCGGAAGTTCCTCGGACAATGAAGTCGTCCAGGTCTGTTCTCCGGAGTTGGTGCATCAACTCGTCAGGTCGATACTCCCTTTCCCTACACTCCGCGAGGTTCTGGATGTCGCTCAAAAGCAAGTACTCTTCGCCATCGGCGATGATGGGGGCTAGGCTTGTGATGCCTAGCCCAAGGGGTGGTGCGATCTCAGAGTTTGCCGACTTCTTTCGAAGTCTTGCAACTCTTGTTCTGCTAGCCGCTGCTCTTCCTCACTGGTCGAGCTCGACGTAGTCCTCATCCCTCTTCCTCGACTCCTCTTCTTCTTTTTCCTTCTTGCTCCTGCTCAGATCGCTTGAAAGGAGGAGGCAAGCCGTCTTCTGCGGGCTAATGGGTCCACGCCCATGGGGGAATGGAGGTTTCTCCCATGGGGTTTTCGCACGTGGGTGAGAAAGATTGCTAAGGCAAATATTGAAAGAGAAGTACTTGGTCCCCGCTGGACAAGTGTGACCATTGGCTCCGGGCATGCGCGGGCCTTGTTTGTGAGATACTTGGCAATGTTTGGAACATCGCCTAAGGTTGCTTGAAGGATTGCCTAGGAACAAAGTAGCCTATGCAAGGTGGAAGCTGCACTAATGATGGCTCTACCCTAGCTTGAAATTCGACGTGACTCTCGCTATATGTCGGGTTATGCAAGGTTGCTTGAACATCTATTTCTTTCCTCGAAGACCCGAAAAATCTCATCGATGTCGCCTCGGCAAAGATGAGTACCGGCGCCGCATCATCGCCCAAATCGAGGTTGCCATGAGTTTAACGAGGAAGAGACTAGCAAACGGATACAAGAGTGCCTCGTGGAGTCGGAGAAATTGGCTTAGGGGGCAGGGAGCAAACTCAGAGGGTGCTAATGATGAAATGAGGGACTTATTTATAGAAAAGGGAAAACCCTAATTTTTGGGTGACTTGGAAAATTTTGGGGTTGGGCAATTCTAGCCTATATTGAGGTCAAAATGGGAATTGGAAGACTAACTTAAGGTTCTCGAGCATGGTTTACCTAAAGATGCTAACACAACAAAGTTGAAGATCATCCGGACAAGTTATGGTGAAAAAGGGTAGGAGGTCTCAATGTAGCGCCTGCTCAAAAGCTACACTTTAGTTTCTTGACCAGCGCCGACGGTGAGACATCACTTCCATTTTGATCAAAACATGTCCGATTTGGGTAAAATAAGGGTGTAAGAATGACGGACTCATCAAATTAGCAGAATTGACCCTTTATTTGGTCAATTTGGAGCTGTTTTGGGTAAGTTTATAAGGTTCACAGCCTAGCCCGCCCAAAAACTAAACTTTAGTTTCTTTGACAAGCGCGACTGTGAGACATCACACTTTTCGGTCTGCAATTGTCCTATTTTACTAAAACAAAAACTACTACTTGCTAACTTGTCCTAATTAAACAAGTTCGGACACATAAAGTACTCAAAATTTATTATTATTACAAAATTTTTGACTATTTACAAAATGTTCAAGGTCGCTCTCCCTTGATGCGACTTAGCAAGATGCATATCTTGCCTCATAAGTGTTACTCGGGCCAAGATGAACCGCGGCAAGCCGCCGAGTCCTCAAAATGTTGCACTATTTTCGCCCGCCGCTTCCCTCGTAGTGCCAAGAAGATCTCATCCGCGGACCCTCATGTCGGGTCTTAAAGTCCAGCATCACTTCTCTGACTAGACGGGCAAAGGGAGCACGGGGAATTAGGAGGCCGTAGCTGCGCTGAAAGTGTCGGATCTCTCTCAATGCTCTTCTTTCGGTCTCTTTCCTGCTGGGCTTCTTCTTAGCTGGTCTCTTATGGGCCTTGGGCTTTGGTGGTGGCGGCCTTAAGGTCTGGCCCTTCGTCGGATGGCCACCCTCGATGGTTCTGACTCTATTCTCCTGGTAGTAGGAGTTGTAAGCCTCCCACTCCTTCATGTATGCCTCGTGCTCCTGCATCTTTCGCTCGTAGATCTTTACGGGGTCCGTGACATAGGACTCTCGGGCAGGCCGGGGTTGCTTCTTCCTGTTCCACTTTGGATAAGGAGGGGGCTTCTGCACTTTGTCCGGTTGCTCCTCCTCGGGCGCTACCTGCTCGGTTACCACCTGCTCAACGATTGGGGGTTTGGAAGAGCTTGCCCCCTCAGTGTTGGGGTTATGGTCTTCGTCAGAATCCTCGGAGGAGGCCGGGGGCCACACTCACCCCGGTTTTTGGTCCACTGTTGAAAACATCAGTTTTGGTAGGTCTACATGTCCTGTTTTCAAAGAATCCTACATGTGGATTTGTGGAGGTATGGTTTTGTTCGATAATGGTGTTCTTTTTTCAGTGGACTAAAACATCCACTGTTGTTTTGTAGTTTCTTCTATTGTGACATGTCATTTTATAATACAATCCATTGTAGGAAAGAATACTTGAATTTTTACATGTCTAATAATTCTATTGTCACATGTCTTTATAGATGTAGGAAAGAATATTTGATTCTCTACATGTCCTATACTTCCATTCACATGTCTTTATAGTAGTAGGACAGAGTACTTTATTTGCTAAGGCATTGTAGGAAAGAATACATGAATTAATACATGTGTAATACTTCTATTGTCACATGTCTTTATAGAAGTAGGAAAGAATACTTGATTCTCTACATGTCGTATGCTTCCATGTCACATGTCTTTATAGTAGTAGGACAGAGTAATTTTTATTTGCTAAGGCATTGTAGGAAAGAATACATGAATTACTTACATGTGTAATACTTCTATTGTCACATGTCTTTATAGAAGTAGGAAAGAATACTTGATTTCTCTACATGTCCTATCCTTCCATATCACGGGTCTTTATAGTGGTAGGACAGAGTACTTGATTTGTTACATGTGATGCACATGCACTCCATCACATGTCCTTATACTAGTATTCCATGCAAGACAAGTTACTTCAACTACTTCAATTACTTAACGCCTATTTTTGCATAACAAAACCATCAAGAATTTGATTTGTATTCCTTGACGGACGGTGCGTGGACCGCAACAAATCCCTAACATTAATGTCATAGGACCACGCAAAAATCCTAACAATATCCTAACGCCATCAAGTCCATGTCCATGTCATTCATATCTTGCCTTGGTCATTCATGCTGGAGCCTACGTGGCATGTTGAAGCCTTGTGGCATGTTGGAGATTGAGGTGGCATGTTGGAGCCTAGGTGTCATGTTAGAGCTCACATGGCATGTTGGAGCCGTGTGGCATGTTGCGTTCTTACATGGCATGTTGGAGCCGATGGTGGCATATTTGAGCCACGCTGGCATTTTTGAGCCTAGGTGGCACGCTGGAGCCAACTGGCATGTTGGAGCCTATGTGGCATGTTGGAGCTCACGTGGCATGTTGGAGCCCGTGTGGCATGTTGGAGCCCAGGTGGCATGCTAGGTGGCATGTTGGAGCCCACGGGCATGTTGGAGTGTAGGTGGCACGCTGGAGCCTAGGTGGCATGCTAGAGCTCACGAGGCATGTTGGAGCCCAGTTGGCATGTTGGAGCCTACGTGGCATGTTGAAGCCTTGGTGGCATGTTGGAGCCTAGGTGGCATATTTGAGCCACCATTTTGCTTGAGCCTAGGTGGCACGCTGGAGCCAACTTAGCATGTTGGAGCTCACATGGCATGTTGGAGCCCGTGGCATGTTGGAGCCCACGCGGCATGTTGGAGCCCACGTGGCATGTTGGAGCCCACGTGGCATGTTGGAGCATAGGTGGCATGTTGGAGCCTAGGTGGCATGCTAGGTGGCATGTTGGAGCCCACGTGGCATGTTGGAGCATAGGTGGCATGTTGGAGCCTAGGTGGCATGTTGGAACCTACAAGTCAGATTTAATTAAAGTGGGACTCATTCCATTCTACTTTTTTTCTAACCCCGTTATTTTTACAAAAAAGGAGCACCCCGGACCAAAACTGCCCTTAATTTGAATTTTTATTCAGCATCGCGGCATCCAAGCTTTCTCCCGCTTTTCTTGGATAGCGAAGTCGAGTCCCTCGCTTTGAGGCTTATTTGTCATTCAAAATAAGAGTTTTTCATGAGGTGAGGGTGAATTCCTTCTCCAAGACATTTTGGCTCTATTTTCTTAGGTGGTAGACAAGAGATCACAAATCTCAACAAAAATTAAGCAAATTGTTTACTTAATCACCAAAAATACTAGTTTTGAGATACCTTTATATTTATAAATGGGCTTATTACAATATATATTACATTGGGTGAAGCGACCATAGTGGCCGTGATATTACAATGATTACACCCTCTTCAAACATGAACCACCTAGTGCAAACGGGCTGGTGGAGCTCGGGCCCAAGTCACTTGAGCAACTTACGCATTTATAGAAATTTATATGAGGAGTTCCTTCATAGGCCACGTGCTTGTATGTCAAACCGATGTCACCACCTCTTTCTTCGATCTTTCTTCAATGAACTCGGTCTTTTTCATTGCTCCCAAGCATGTACTATTCGTCGAGATAAGGACCCAAAAGACAAAATAAAGTTAGTCAAGCGGGATGCTACGTGCAAAAAAATAAAAATAAAACATAGTTCTTAGGGCCATTTTAGGAAAAATATAGCTGAGAGCCTTTCGACTCGAAGTCGAGAAAAGGCAAATTTTCAAAGCTTAAAAACGCAGCTTTAGGCCGGGAAGGTCTTTTCGACCGCCGAAATGAAAGGCAGCTTCAAAGCTTAAAAACGCAGCTTTTAGGGATGAGAGGCCTTTCGACTCGAGCCGAGTCGAGAAAGGCCTTCAAAGTTTAAAACGCAGCTTTTAGGGTCAAGGCCTTTCGACCGCGAAGGAGAGAAAGGCAGCCAAAGTTTAAAAACGCCGCTTTTAGTGAAAGGCCTTTCTCGACCACGAAGTTGAGAAAGGCAAGTTTTTAAAGCTTAAAAACACACGCTTTTAGGTCAGAGGTACTTTTCTAATTCCGAAATGAGAAAGGCAGCTCAGAGTAGACAAAGGCAATTTCAAAATGTAGATTATTTTTGTGAGCATCATTTTATCTATCTATCCATCTAATTTTCCACCATAGTTTATTATTCTATCACACATTAGTACTTTATACTAACACAATTAGCACATAATTAGTACTTTATACTACCACAATTATTATTAGCACACATTAGCATTTTTATACATTAGTACACATTAGTATTAGCACACATTAGTTTTAGCACACATTATTATTAGACACATTTAATGTGTGCTAATTAGCACACATTTAATGTGTTAAATTTT
The DNA here is from genome assembly GCA_021234155.1 of Isoetes taiwanensis. Classification (NCBI taxonomy): domain Eukaryota; kingdom Viridiplantae; phylum Streptophyta; class Lycopodiopsida; order Isoetales; family Isoetaceae; genus Isoetes; species Isoetes taiwanensis. The sequence goes on from JAJEKV010000051.1 coordinate 4,254,413, forward strand.
CCCTTAGAATAAGAATATATGCCTAGAAAACATGCACCATGGCAACATAATGTTTAACGGTGAAATATTATTTTATTACCCCCATATACGCTTTCCCCTATACGGGAGAGGAGGGGCCTCCAAAAGAGGAGAGCACCTCTAAAAATGTCAAGGAAATGGAAAGGGAGGGGGGCAAAAAAGGGTATCTAAAAATGTGACCACCACATTAAAGTGGGGCCACCCCAAAAATTTGAAATTTTTAACGATTATTTTACCCCTTTTTTCTAATACCCCGCCTTTTTTTCCCGCCCATGGTTGAATTTTAAAATTTGGTACATACCTTTGAGACTAAGATCCTTTGTAAAAAGAGAACTTTTTGTTTCCTAAGAAGCTCCATAGCCATAGCTTCCACCGGAGTTGGACCCACAACCAAAAGCTTCACCGCTGTAAATAAGCCACACCGCAGATTCGCGGCTTTGGATTTCGCAAATGAGAGCCCAAGCACCTCGCTGCATAATCAATCGCATTGCCTCACCGCTTTATTATCCCGCATTTTTTCCTTTTATACCTCCTTCCTTTTATACCTCCTCGTTTTTCCTCCGACGCTGCTTTTATACCTCTCAAACCGACGATTAAACCGGTGCTTCATTCACAGCCTATGGAGAGTCCGCTACGTAATCGGAAGGGTTCCTTTGAAAATCGACCGAAGGAAAGAATCGAAAGCAGATTGAGCAAAAGAAGGAACCATTTCCGCTATTCAAAGAACCGAACGGCGAAATGAACACGCCAAACAGATCCATCTACATATTCTCGTGTAAGATCCGGATCGCCATAGCTAACGGATAGCTAACTGACCGCCCAATATAGCTAACAGATCGCCGCCATGGTCGAATCGGAAGCTCAAGGTAAGATCCGCTAAGTTTTTCTCGCTCGATGTTGCTTTTGATTTTTGTCCGATTTCGCCCGACCGCTTAGAACTCTATGCTTTTTGTCCGGCCCACACTTCAAATCCCCCGTTTCTTCAAAGATTTTGGGGAAATGCGTGGCTCATTCCTCGAGCGCTTTATGATTGATACGGTCCCCCGAAACCGAGCGGAGCTGAGGACATAGCCATGGTATTGCAAAGACATGCCATGAGTAGAAAAGCGGCGAAAATGCTCGTTTCTAAAGCCTTCTTATTTCTAAAGCGCCAGAAATCAAATTTGCCTGCTTTTACCTTGGTCGCCATAGCTGGATCCCCGCCAATGCCTCCTATCAAATGCTTGTGGTACCACCACATACCATTCCACTTGCTTGTGCACATCTATTCTTTGTAGAATTTCTCCGGTCCGACAATTTTGGTCTTCAGTTTGTTTTGTTGGTTTAATATTATTGCAAAAGAGTGCACTACAAGTAACTGCATCGAATCACACTAGAAGTGAAGCCACTAACCGAGGTTGAGGGGTTTGCAAGCTTTTTGCTTTCCCCAGCCGCTTTTACCTCTCAATCCCACATATAGAAGAATGAGGGAACCGCAAGCTTTGTTTGTACAAGCCTTTTTATAAATGCCGAGCTTTCTTCCGTATGGCACCACCTAATCCTACTCAAGCCTGTGATGGTACCCACCTAATTGGCCCTTCCGAATCAAAGCCTCATTCTCGCCATGAGGAAGTAGAATTATATTAAAATTAGATTGTAATTATATTTGATTAAAAAATTTCATTGTAATTATTAATACTTATATTTATTTAATTTAATATTATTATTATTATTTTATTTTTATTTTATTTTGAGGAGGTGGGGAAGACCCTTTGCCCCTTTGCCCCTCCCTCTCCCCCTTTCCCCCTTTTGCTTTTTCTCTACCTCCTCCCTCCTCGCTTTTCTTTGCTCTCTCCTTTGCCTCTTCCTCCCTCCCTCCTCCTCCTCCTTCCAACGATCCCTCCCCCGCCCCTCCTTTGCCCCTTTTCTCCCTCTCCCTCCTCTTCTTCCAACTTAGCTCTTCCCTCTTCTTCAAACTTAGCCCCTTCCCCTTCTTCCCCTGGGGCCCCTCCCTCCTTCTCCTCCTACTCCTTCTCCTTTATCAAGGTGTGCCCCATCTCCTCCCCCGAGATTCGAGAAAAATTCCCAAAATTTCCAAAATTCGAAAGATTTGTCCCACTTTAATTAAAATACTACACTTAACGTGGCATGTTGGAGCCTAGGTGGCATGTTTCACCCACCTTGGCACGCTTGAGCCTAGGTGGTGATGTTGGAGCCACCTTGGCATGTTGGAGCCTAGGTGGCATGTTGGAGCCTAGGTGGCATGGAGCCTAGGTGGCATGCTAGAGCTCACGAGGCATGTTGGAGCCTAGTTGGCATGTTGGAGCCACGTGGCATGTTGAAGCCTGTGTGGCATGTTGGAGCCTAGGTGGCATATTTGAGCCACCTTGGCATGCTTGAGCCCGGGTGGAACGCTGGAGCCAACTTGGCATGTTGGAGCTCACGGGCATGTTGGAGCCTGTGGCATGTTATAGTCTAGGTGGCCGACCCGTGAGACCTGACATCACAAAGGTTACCGAGGGGTGCTTTCCTAGGTTGCTCATCCGGGAGGGCAAATGCCAATGCCTCCCTTCCCGAACCCGGCTTCCCTATCCGACCTTTGAATTCTCCATTCAGTAACTTGCTTCGAAAGCAGCTCAAAAAATTCAAGGTCCGTCCGGAGAATATATCAAACCCAAAGTGTCCCGCAATGACCGTAGAAACCCAAGTGTTTTGTCGTCGGGCAAAGCATAAAAGCTCCGGAATGGAGATTTGACTTCGCCATATCGTCCGAACCAGTGAAATTACCCTAGAGACCAAGTTACACTGGTCATTTTTGCAAAGAAAAAGAAACACTAACCCTCTACATGGCAAAGATTCTAGGCCAATTCACTACTTAACATGTTGGACATGAGCTACTTCGGGCTTCCGGAGCAGGGTGGTCTGCCCACCAAACTTGGTCTCCGTGGTAATGCCGATGTTTTGAGTCCGGGCGTAGTCGATCACAGCCTAGGTGGGAGAGTTGCCCGTCTGCGGCCAAGGACCCTCCAGAGAGGACCTTTTGGGACTAACTTCTTCTAGAAGATTTTAGGGTTCCGGCCTTCCCGCATCAATGCCCTCCCACTACCTCGCGACATTGTGCAAGATCCCCGGGTCCAACTGGTTATATGGCCTCCAAAACGAAACCCCGCGGCGCTAGGTTATTGTAGGGTTTACGTTATGGAGGTCGAGTTTTATTCAATTGCACTTTGAGACATGGTCGAGAAGCCGCAGCTTGAAAAACAAGAAGCTAAATAGAAACTGGTCGAAATGGGGTTTGATTTACCGAGGAGCTTTTCTTACTCCTCCCGGGAGGGCAAAATGCCAATGCCTCCCTTCCTTAACCCGCTCCCTATCCCACCGCTGAATTCTCCATTCAAGTAACTTGCTCGAAAGGCTCAAGAAAGGCACCAAGATCCGTCCCGAGAACATATCCTCCCAGCAGTGTCCCGCAATGACCGTAGAAACCTAAAGTGTTTTGTCGGGACGGGCAGCATAAAGGTTCCGAATGGAGATTTGACTTCGCCATGTCGTCCAAAACAAATGGAATTACCCTAGGGACCAAGTTACACGTCATTTTTGCACAAAGAAAAGAAATACGAACCTCTACATGGTAAAGATTCCGCACCCTCCGCTTAGCCAATTCACTACTTAACGGTTGGACATGAGCTACTTTGGCGCCTCCTCGATAGGGTGGTCCTCTTCACCTAAAACTTGGTCTCCGTGGTAGTCAATGTTTCGAGTCCCAAGTGCGAGACGCATCACGCCCGGTGGGAGAGTTGCTCGCCTCGCGGCCAAGGACCTCCAGAGGACCTTTGGGACTTAACTTCTAGAAGGTTTTAGGGTCCGCTCTTCCGCATCAATGCCTCCCACTACCTCATGACATTGTGCAAGATCCTCCATCCAACCAGTATGATCTTCCAAAAACGTGAAACCCCCGTATGCTAGGTTATTGTAGGGTTTACGCATGGAGGTCGAAGTTTTATTCAGCTTGCACTTGCGACATGGTCGGTAGAAGCCGCAGCTTGAAAACAAGAAGCAATAGAAACCGGCTTTAAATGGGGTTTGGATTTAATGAGGCGTGCTTTCCTACTGCTCATCCGAGGGCAAATGCCAATGCCTCCCTTCCCGAACCCCATTTCCCTATCCAATCGCTGAATTCTCCATTCAGATAACTTGGCTTCGAAAGCAAAAAAAAATTCAAGATCTGTCCGTGAGAACATATCAAAACCGCAGAGTCCTCAATCGTAGTAGAAACCCAAGTGTTTTGTCGCCGGCAGTACAAAGTCTCTAATGGAGATTTGACTGGCCATGTCGCTCGGGAACAAATAAATTACCCTAGGGACCAAGTTACACCTGTCATTTTTTGTAGCAAAAGAAACACGAACCCTCTACATAGCAAAGATTCCGCACCTCCGCTAAGGCCAATTCACTACTTAACGTGTTGGATATGATCGGGTGGTCTTCACAAAACTTGGTCTCCAAGGTAATGTCGATGTTTCGAGTCCGCTATGTGAGTCAAAACACGCTCCGGTGGAGAGTTACTCGCCCGCGGGCAAGGACCCCTCCCAGAGGACCTTTGGGGACTAACTACTGAAGGTTTTAGGGCTCCATCTTCGTGTCAATGCCCTCCCACTACCCATGATATTGTGCAAGATCCCGGTCCACCGGGTTGGGCAGATAGCCTCCAAAACGCAAAACCCCGTGCCTTGCCGTGTTATTGTAGGGTTTACGCTATGGAGGCCAAAACATGGTCGGTTGCACTGGGACCGGGTGTACCTTTTTCAACATGCATGCGAGCCATGGCAACCGAATAATGACTTTGGATCTATTGGCGATCCCGAATCATTTAAAAAATTGCTACTACAAAATGTGTTCTGAATTTTAATTGCACACGGGAGGAGGATAAATCCAAACCCCATTTCGCCGCTTTATTGCTTCTTGTTTTCAACTCCGCCGACTCATGTCTCAAGTGCAACCTAATAAAACTCGACCTCCATAATGTAAACCCTACAATAACCTAGCAACGATTTATGGTTCACGCTTTGGGAGGCCAAAACGTGGGTCGACTTCTTTGATAACGTGGGTGGACCATTTCTAAACATGCATGGGGAGCCATGAGAACCGAAATAACAGAGTTTCATCTATTGGTCAACCCGAAAGTGATCCTAAAACAATTTTATATATGCGATAAGGCTTAGACTTTTTGTAAAACTAGAGGAGATTGAATCCAAATCCCATTTTGTTAGTTTCTATTGCTTGTTTTCAACTGCAGCCTCATGTCTCAAGTGCAACAATAAAACTCACCTTCCGCTAACGTGAAACCCGCATAATAATAACCTCGGGCAAGGCACATGGTTTTGTATTTTGAGGCCATACCCCAGCCGATTGGACCAGATCTTGCACAATGTCATGAGGTAGTGGGAGGGCGCTGACGTTTTTAAGACTCGAGCCCTAAAACCTTCCGTAATAGTTCGACCCAAAGGTCCTCTAAATGAGGCTCCCTGGCCACGGACGGGCAATTCTCCCACCCTTAACCGGGTGGATTTGACTCGCCAATGGACTAAACATCGACATTACCCTCGAGACCAAGTTTCGTGGGCGTAAGACCACCCTTGCTCCTTTAAGCCCCAGTAGCTCATGTTCAACACGCTCAGAGGAATTGGCCTTAGCGAGGGTGCAGAACACGCCATGTAGAGGGGTGGTTTCTTTTGCTGCAAAAATGACCGTGGTAACTTGGCCCCCCTAGGGTAATTTCTCGTTAAGCTTTGGACGCATTATGCATAAGTCAAATTTTCCATTCCCGAGTAACCAAGTCCCGGGAATAAATGTGATCGGTGGCCTTTGTACGTCTTAACGATAAAACACTTGGGTTTCTACACCCACGACCGCTAGGACTTTGTGGGAGGGATATGTTATCCCTGACAGATCTTGAATTTTTTTGAGCCCGCCGGGCAAGTTACCTGAATGGAGAATTCAATGCATCGGATAGGGAAACCGGCCCTGAAGGGAGGCACCGCATTTGCCTCCCTGAGGAGCACTGTAGGAAAGCTCGGCCGCAGAATCCAAACCCCCAAGAATCGAATAAACTCGACCTCCATAACGTAAACCCTACAATAACCTAGCAACGCGTATTTACGCTGCTTTGGAGGCCAAAACATGGTCGATTTCTTTGATAACTAGATGGACCATTTCTAAACATGCATGGGGGAGCCATGAGAACTGAAATAACAGAGTTTCGACGAATGCTAAATTTGGAGTGACCCCAAACAATTTTGCTAATGCGATAATATTTACACTTTTAATTGCAAAACCAGGAGGAGAATAAATCAAAAACCCCATTCTGCAATTTCTACTGCCGTTTTCAATGCTCACTGCTCGACCATGTCCCAAGTGCAACTGGACCAAAGCCCTAATCTCCATAACGCAAACCCCAATAACCTAGCAAGGCAATGGTTTACGTACATATCCCCACCTGGGAGTGCCTAGATGGCATGCTTGGAGCCTAAGGTGGCCCCGACCCACATTGGCAGTTGGAGAACTTGGGCATGTTGGAGATTTGGGGCATGTTGAGTTGATGTGGCATGCTTGACCCTAGGTGGCATGTTAGAGCCTAGGTGGCATGGTGGAACCACGCTATGTGATAGAGCCTACGTGGGCATGTTGTTGCGCGTAGGTGTAATTTAGAATGGTAGGCTAATCTTAGGTATTCGAGATTAGTTATGTTGGCTTAATTTTAATTTCTAGTTATAAGAAAGCTAGGCGAAGTCTTGATCATTGTTATTTAGCCTTGTAAGTGGAAAGCGTATCTCCCCGAAAGGGAAATTTAACTGGGAATAATGACTACATACTTAAATATAGACCATACATCATGTACCCCCCAACCTTGTTGTCGACATTTTATTTTTCCCATATCAAGATTAGTGCAAGAACCGAGTCCGTGATGAAACTTATAAGGAAGATATGGATCTAGGGTAGTTGGTACTGCGGTTGGCAATGACATCCCGTGGTAGAAACTAGGCCTCCGATTATATCACCGCATTGGCTACTACCTAGGCTTCAACATGCTCCAAACATGCCATGCGGGCTCTAACATGCCACCTATGTCTAAACTGCCAAGGTGGCTCAAACATGCCAATGCGGCTCCAACATGCCAATTTGGCCCTTAACGCCATGCAGGCCTAACATGCCAAGGTGGGTTCAAACATGCCACGGCTCCAACATGCCAATTTGGCTCAAGCATGCCATGCAGTTCTAACATGCCAAGGTGGTTCAAACATGCCACGTGGTTCCCAACATGCGTGGCTCCAACATGCTAAGGTGGCTCAAACATGCCACCTAGGCTGCAACGTGCTCAAACGCAAGCCAAGATGGCTCAAACATGCCACGGGCTCCAACATGCCAACATAGGTCTAACATGCCAAGGTGGCTCAAACATGCCACCTAGGCTCAACATGCCAAGGTGGCCCCAACATGCCACCTAGGCTCAACATACCAAGGTGGCTCAAACATGCCACCTAGGGGCTCCAACATGCCACCCACGCCAAACATGCCATAGGAAGCTCAAACATGCCACCATGCCCATGTTGGAGCCTAGATGCCATGTCACCCAAAATTTGCCAACGCCACCCCATGAAAAACCAAAAGATGTACATCTTTTCATTAATGGCCTAGTCAAAACTTGACATTGCTTTACTTGGTATGCCATGTCACCAACCGAGGGCTACATCATTTTTCCATGCCCTTTGCTGGTGTCACATGTGGAATCCACATCAAGATTCCATTATGTTTCATTTATTACTCATGATTTGTAGACCAACTTGTAAAGAATGCTTCTATGGTTATCCTAAAGAATCATTCTAGAAGTACAAAGGACCAAGGATTGATCATATCATGGCCCACGTTTACCTTTATGATATATGGCGCCAAGTAAAAATGCTAGAAATTACATATGCGTAGCATTTCCAAACTCTAGGCACCTAAAAGAAAAATGCATTGATATTACCTTAATGTGAAAACTTGTCATAAGATTTCATAAAAACAATTACCCTTAGGAAAACACCGACTTTTGATAATCGACTTTTGACGAGATTTTCTCTTCAACCCCAAAAATCCCAACACTCATTGAGAATGAAAAAATATGTTCCAGCCATATTATTACATGGCCATATGGCTTGTTAAACATTGCAGAAGTAGATTGCAAGAAGAAAGTAGGGTTGAAAACTAAAATTGAGAATTAAAAATGCTGGTGGAAAATGCCCATCAAATATCAAATGCGAGAATAACGGTTCAGATTTGATGAAGATAAACGCCCATGCGATCTTGGTATGCCATCTTATTGCTTTTAACGCCGCAGATTTACCGACAATAGAGATGGACGGCCGAAGATCGCGATCCCGCCTCTATGATTTTATTACAAAAATGAAGGGTTGAGATTAATGGATAAGATTTTTATCAAATGCATTGCTTTCTTTCTCCCCCGCGATCTTTCTTTCTCCAGCTATATTGCGGAAGGTTCCAGCCATGGCGATTGGGAGCCGGCAGATTTTTGCAGCATTTTTCGCCTAAGCTATTTTTACTTCAAGCCTTTGAAGTTTCTTGGTGGCCTCGCACCAGAACGCCCATCCTCATTTCATTTTACAACTCTTCAAACCGGGTTGCCTATTCATTCTTTTTCTTATTCTTTTTATCTCCCTTAGTCTTTCTCATCTTAAGCTCAATGATGCCTGTCTTTCCTTCCAGGTGTAGAATGCTCAAAACTTGACACCGGGCGAAGCTTTTCTTGCCCGATGGGGCAAAGCGAGGCTTCATGGAGCTCCATTTGAGAAATCAAAAGCTAAATTTGATCCCCCTGGCTACTCTTTTGCAGTTAGGGGTTTGGGCACCTAGGGTTTGATATCGCCACAATTGCTTTCTTGCAGTAAAACAAAGATCTAGAGGTTCTTTTTTCGCTTATTTTTCGTAACGTAGACGTATCTAAGAAGTTTTTGCATGATAGGTCGGTCGTGCCGCCACAAAGCATCATGGTCGGAAGTTAGGGTATAGACCAGGTTGGTGGTTAGGTACGTAGCAAAGGTGTTGAAAAATATAGCAAAGAACTATGGTGTAGGCTGTGACGCAGCCAATTTTTGGAATCTTCTCAGTGACCGGGTTAATTTATTGTATTTAATTCTGGTAAAAAGCTCAAAATCCTGAAGCAATACAAAATTTAATGGAGCTTGAGCTTGCCACTGAACCTTGGGTTCAAATCCCATACCGACAAAGGTAAAAGTGTGAGTACATCATACCTGAACCTTCAACGCTTCATGTCTTTTGCTTGGATACGCAGCCGGAATAAAATGAATGACATGGATCCGAATATTTGTTACAAGATGATTTTGTTGGCCTTGCCAAGTAGTTACAAACAGAGTCCCGATATTGATTTAATGTTGGTTTCTTTTAAAATAGATAGCCATAGCCCTGAACCTTGGCTTTTTAAATAAAAGTAGAAGCTGATCCGGTGGTACTGAAGTGTAAAATGGAATGTGTAAACATCATTTGGAATTGGAATGTAATCTCCGGTTTCAATTGTTAAATATTAAAGATATGAAATTTTGTATTGTAAATATGAAAGTAATTTTAATTGATTGTTTTCTATAGTTTTAGTTTTAAGTGTCCACCTGTACCATGGAACTTAACACTTAACACAAGAACTTTTATGATAAAAAATTTGCCAACCTTTAGATATGTGGCATAAAATAAAGAATGTTCAGGGAATCAAGCACTTAGAAAATAATGGTCAAAAAATACCCATTCCCAAAAAAATCATACCTAAAAAATAAAATATGATTATATTGGGCTTTAAATTGTGATTTGTATTAATTTTTATTTGAGTGTGCCTACGTGTCAATGTTTGATTGGTTATTAGATATTAAAAACAATGCATTGTTTTATTTCTTTGTGACATTGTTCACAGAACAACACATTGTTTTTTGTACTGTTTTTGTAACTTATTGTCCATTTTTCTAATTATGTGGTTATTAGATATTAAAAAACAATGCATTGTTTTACTGTGATTGTTTTATCTACATGTCCATTTTTTTTCTAATTATGTGGTTATTAGATATTAAAAACAATGCATTGTTTTACTTTGTGACATTGTTTCTCCCACAAGTATTCTGTAACATTGTTTAATGGCCAGGTATTGTTTTATCTACTACGTCCATTTTTTTCTAATTATGTGGTTTTAAATTTTGATCCAAAACAACGCTAGAAATGAAAAGGCCATGTGTGGTTTTTTTTTCCAAAAAAACAACATTTGAAACAACTATTTAAAAAAATGATGCGCCTATTTTCTAATTTCTATATGTCACATTGAGAAAACAAACATTTGAAAACAAATTGTTTTTTATACAAAACATGTGGATTTCTTGAAAATTATGTATATTTTTGGGAAAACAATGTCAACTTAAAAACTACCAAAATAGAGAAAAAAACACAATAAATGGAAAAAGAAAAAAACAACTATCTTTTTTAGTTTTCCACGCGGTACTCATTATTCTAACCTACATGTGCTATTTACAAGACAAACAACCTGCATTACCCTAAAAAACAACAAGAAGGAAAAAATACACGCTTGACAAAAATCACAAAAACCACGCCAATTTTTTCTATGCGGTTTTTTTCGCCAAAAGACCACCGTGGGATTTTTGTCAAAACCACCTGCCTTTGTGCAACCGATAACAACGCTAATGGACTTTTGGGGTTATTTTGCGTTGTTTTTGGCATAAAACAACACTTCCGCATAACTAAAAAAACAACTGTGGACCAAAATTTGGGGTCAGCGGTGGCTGTGATCAGGTGGCCTTCTAATGGTGGACCTGGGGTTGGCTTTTACTTTGGGACCTCCATAGACCTATTGGTCTCCTGCGGACGATAAAAAGTACCTTCCTTTCCTTCCTTGAGTTTCCTTTTGCCTCCCCACCCATTTCCCCTTTTTCTCGCTTCAGCCTCGCTTTCACCTCCTCTTTCGCCCTCTTCCTCTTCCTATTCTCCCCAAGGCCGCTGTTTCACTGTTTTGTAATCCAAAGCACAAGTTCTTCCTTTCTTCACTTGGCTCGAAATTTTGCTCGCCCGGCCTTGCCACTCCTCCGCTTTTCTCGCTAATCCGTGCTTCCAGTACTGTTTTCAATGGGTCGGCTCGGGTTGGCATCCCCGTGTTCCTCTCTCGCCTTGGTTCTCCCTTTCGCTTTGTCGTTCTCTTTCTTCTTCTCGCCGAGGGAGCTCCTGGCCCCCTCGCGATCCGAAAGTGGACATCTTCTTCCCGGTCGGTTCCGCCGCCTATCTCCTCGCTCGCCCTCATGATGCCTCGCCAAGATAGTCGATCACCGCGACGCCCAAGCATCCACATCGAGGCCATGTCACTGCACCGGGGTTTCGCCTCGACTCGCCTTCCGGCAGCCCCCGGCTGGTCCCGCCATGTTTGACTCGCTCGACAACTGAGTACGCAGCCAAAGACGCTTCTTTAGGGAGCGGAGCAGTTTCTAAGGCGGTAACGCCCAAATGAGGGGGTCTACCTCTATTTATAGCTTGGGCAAGTTTTAGGTCAAAATTCGTTGTTCTATTTAACATGCAAAGGCACCTATTTACTTAAAACTTATACTTATTTTAGACTTTTTCTAGTTATTGGTCTCACCGTACCACCAAAAAAACTAGAGTTTAGTTTTTAGACCAAAAGGCTTAGTTGCAGAGATCTTACACATTTTTAAGTAATTTAAGAAATTTAAACATGCTATTCTAACTACCTTACCTTGAATTGGCCTTTACCATATTACTTTTCTCAAATTCACTGTTTAGTGGGTGTTTATGCCGATGTTCATTGTAGTACCGCTTCAAAAACTAAAAGTTCGGGCTTCTTTGACTGGGCCGAGTCGTGGAGACCACCTTGCCCTCGAGGGGGTTTTGGCTCATTCTTTTTAGTCTTATTAAGTTCCAATTAATTTAACCGTTACTAGCTTAGCATAAACTACAAAAATGAGAAAAATTTTTTTTCCACTTTCGAGGCTTGAGGATCCTATCAAGTTAGTACCACTGGGAGCATGGTCGTAAGGCTTTGCTCTTGGTCTCAAGAACATTGCTCGATACCATTGTGACGTCTTCTACTTATACACGATGCCCTCGCGACCAGATACAAATCAGAGTTCATCCTCGTGACTAGCTCCATTAATCGATGGCTGTGGCCTCCACATATCATCAAGGACCGCCTAGAGTCCCCAAAGTGGGAAGAGTGAAGGGTCATTTTAATTCGCCTCCCTGAAGCCTACCTAGCCGCGGCTGCAAACATACACGCCAAGAATATAACATCATATATCCACCTCGGCGGTGGCACATAAACATCCGTGATGTATAAAGATCAAGACAATATAAGGGAAGTTCCTACCCAAGGCTCACCTGTGGGAGACCAATTAGCTTGGTCTCCGTGAGTTCGCGCATGTAATCATGACAATGGATTGGGTCAGTATAAGCAATGCACAGGGTTGTCCACTCCATCCTCCCGCACACACTTTGGGTGAGTAGGTTGATAAGCGTTGGGACCGATCAGGGCCTTCTGCATAGCCAAAGGGCTATTCCCGGGTTACATCTCCCCAAATTCCAGTGTGCTCCGGGATCGCCCTCTAGAGATCTACATGCTGCCTTGGGTGACTAGAGGGCCACGCCTATTCGGACTTAACTAACCCACTGGAAGGTGAACACCACCCCACTGTGTCGCAGCCCATGCCTTGCCCACACCTGCTGGGTGTGCTATTAGATCTAGTCACTCATCCCTACTTCTTTACACAACTGCAGGGATTCCACAAGGGCTCCTAACACCTAACCTCCTTTCTCTGCTGGGCCTGACCCCTTCACCCACAAACTGTGTGGGCTCCTCAGACAGAGGCCTAATCTCTACTAGTGCACTACAAGAGGGACTAGCTTAGGAGCATCATCTACTAAGCTTTAAGTCTCTACTCCCCTTCCTGTCACAATGAGTCCACAGAATACATCCGGCCCATCATATGATCATAAGTACAAGAATCTACCCACATAGAGTTAGGTTCTTTAGTTGTGAGCTTACCCGTGGATCTCGCCAGCTACTAAGGGCGCATTTAATAGGCTAAACATACCGGGTTCGGGCGCTGGAATAAGTGTTTAGCTATTCAACGATCAAATACCCGATCCCCGGTTCACTTGATCCACATACCCATGTTCCCCTGTTTCGCCGATGATCGAAAGGATGATCCGACAAGTCAGCGCACGCGACGGGAGTTGGAATTGACCTCAGCCAGCGACCCGAGCTCCTAAGGTCCGTGGGCTTAAAAAGGAGATGTTAGGGTTTGGTGCCTTAGTAGGCTAAAGCGCTAGGTTTAGGGTTCCCATGACCCTGGTCTACCTTAAATGGGTTAAAGGTCTAAAGGTGCGCCAGATTGCTAAGTGCGCGCACCATTGCAAGAGCAATGCTACGTAACTGAACGAAGTGGCTACCGT